>APFE031603457.1:0-13162 GCA_000404065.3 Pinus taeda | reverse complement strand
AAACAAAGGCTAAGAGAAAAGAGAGAACAGGAATAATTTAAGGGACAAAATTGTATAAATAACTAAATAAACCATTCAATTGTTGTGAATTTCTCCATTATCAACATCTTCAGCAACAAGATCATGTGAATTGAATTGAAGCGCGTTCTGACATACATGACCATAACAACAGCTAGGCCTGCAAAATAGTAAAAATAATATGAACAACCTACAAATCAATGAAATTAACTTGATAATAATGCAAAATTATAATATGCATTCAAGGATAACTAATAAATTGTAACCAATACTTTTTAAGGAAAGTAATTTAAAGAGTGAGTGTAATGGTGCATGGGCCCACAAAGTTGCACATAAACAAACTTTAAATTATTATGATGGAAAATCAGGGTTGCCCCAAATGAATTGCATTAGTTGCAGCACCTTGCCCTCCCATTCCAATGGTCACCATTGTGGCAACTCCTAACTGCATAGAAGGGGAATCTCATGTGATCACGGTAGCAAGAAACGATTGATATCAAGTGGATGGAAACTTGCCCTCCCATTCCAATGGTCATTGTTGCAGCAACTTCTGACTGTGTACAATAGAAACCTCGCGTGATCACGACAACAATGAGAGGTTGGTGCCAAATGGACGAAAACTCACCCTCCCATTCAAATGGTCACCATTGCGGTAAAACATGACTGGTAGAAGGGGAATCTCCCATTATTACTGGAATGCATTATTACATGCTTACCCTCAACTCTTTCATTGCTTGTCGCTCTCCCACATTCAAAATTTTGCACTTTCCAAACACAGATATAGCCACTTTGAAACATAGCCATAACCACTTTGAACTCTGACTAAATATGGGAGGCCCAAGAGTTTGCAGAGAACCTTCAAAATAATTGCTACACACATTTCCATGTGCTAGACCATTTTTTGAACAGGCCGGCTAGATTGAGTATATTTGTCAGTTGTAGGGGTATGACGACGACATAGATCTAAAATTTGCCATGCATTACAGGGAGGGAAAATATGAGGCAGCACGGATAGTGTTGCATGTGACAAAAGAAGAAATTTCATAAGAGAAAGGGTTACCCCAGACGGGAGAACAATGGTATGCACCCCGAAAACCCCAACCTAAAGTTTTGTGAGAATCCCTTGAGGCAAGTGAATAACTGTAGAAGATAAGCATAGGATTTGAAAGGCGAACATTACCAAAACCCTGGAAAGATATTGCATTCCTTGCGTAGAAATATTTCACGTGCGAAGGAAGGTATGTCATTATTTATTACCAACACCTCTGGTTGTTAGACCACTTATGTCATGACATATTGGTTAACATGCCTTTCTTTCTTACAAAAACTCTAGAGCATATGGCCCGATCTATGCATAAATCAAAGCAACCATTTGAAGCATTGTCCCACCATTGCCTCATCAAAATTTTGGTGGTTAGTGTGCTACAGAGGGAAGGGAGAACTTGGGATGAACTAGTTAGAAGGCCATCTAATGTTGAAGTTTCTACCTCACTAGAGGATGCCCTAGCAGCTGCAACTCTGTCCCATGACCTCCCAGATGTAGAAATTCCCACAAAACCTTTCCATATGGCAGTCGAGCTGCCAAACATTCAAACTATGAGGGTTTCTAAGGATTATGCTACTAAATCCCCATAGAAAGGAGAAGGACAAGATTATGATGATGAAGTAGAAATATTTGGGAGTAAAACTTCCACCAGAAGATTGAGAGGATATAGGAAGCGACCAAAAGTGGTGCCGAAAAGCCAAGAATAATAGGAAAAAGTGAGGTCGTGTTGCTCCAGTTCTTGAAACCATCCTTGTTGCTACATAAGAAACAACATAAGAGAAAGAGCAAGAGAAAGAGAATCCACATGATGTATTGACGGAAGGAGGAGTCATGGAGCAAGGATGCATGCAACAAGGATTCATGGAACAAGGATTAGGCCACCTTGCTGACACAAAAGAACAATTTGAGAAGGTTCCCTCTCCTCATTCTGACTATGGGTACATACAAGGAGTAGTCGAATGGTACAGAACATATGGCCTTGTCTCAATTTCAATTTTATATGGGTATGATGAGGAGGGCCAAGCAACTGCACCACCATAATTGACAAAGAAGCACGTAAAATAATAAATTCCTGTTCAAATATCTCTCTATATATTTCGTTGTTAAGGAAGAATAGGATTCTCCAGATGAAAAATAGACAACCAAAAAACAAAGTTAAAACCCTAATAGATGAGCTCAGATGAAAATAAAGTTTTGAAAGATTAAATTGTTTGGCCCAAGTTGTAGAGTCCCTCCCCATTTGTTTCATGGATATACCTTCTCTAGGAGTCCAAGAAAATATACCCCTTGGAAAATAATAGATTGATGACATTGTTGTGAAAATAGAGGACTAGAAACCAGAGCTAAAATTGACCAAAGGCACAACTATGAAAAAAGAGGAATAAGAACCAAAGATGTAACTGAAAAAAGAAACAATTGTACAAACAGAGGATCGGGAACCAGAGATGAAAATTACCATAGAAATTGTTGCTCAAATAGAGGATCAGGAACCAGAGATCAAACTAACCAAAGACACTGTTGTCCAAACAGAGGATGAGGAACCAAAGGATAAAATATTCTTTTGTATACCCTCTTACAAGGGAAAACTAATACCTTTCCATTTGCATGAAAACTTAATTTTTGGCCTTTGCAAGACATGGGAAGAATATATAAACAAAGTTTAAGGAAAACATAAAAACACAATGCCTGAGCTACAAAGAAAGCTTTCCAAGATGGAGAATGATAAGAAAAATGTCGGACAGATAATGGATGGTATGCTTAGTTGAAGGTATCCTGCAACCAATTGCAATGTGTACTTGGCAAAAAGATTTTTGATGTTGAAAAATAATGTTATAATAAAAAATAAACCTTTCCAGGTTGAATACATAAATTGTTTCATAGAAGCATACAGGGCCTATATGAATCTAGAAAAAGACTTGCTCTGTGAACTGTACCAACATAATTTTATGTTCTCTTAACAAAAGATGGAATCCCAACCCTTATGTAAGGAATGTCCAATTTAGAGCCTTTGTATCATATTTAAGAAATCAGACCAATTGGGTGGAAGCTCTTAAAACTTTTAAACATATTCTAAGAGAATTATGTGGGTTAGAAGAGAATATGAAATACCTATAGAGGTGATAGAATAATATCAACAATTGGCCAGTTTGTCAGAGGAAGTAGAGAATATCGCTAGGAATAGGAAACAAACCATTGCATATTGTGCAACCCAGATTCAAGTATTGGAGACTGTCACACAAGAAGGATGTAAAGCAAGTTGGGATGTCTCAAGAAAACAACCTGAAATAAATATCGATTTAACTACCTAAACTTAAAGATAGCCTTAACAATGGTTCTTCAGTGTATTATTTCCATGGAACAATATGGGAATAATTAGGTTGGTCTTAGATTTCGCTATCAAATGATCTGGCTGCCAACAAAGATATATAAAAATTCTTATACCCTAAAAAAATAAAAAATAAATTAATAATATAAATAAATAAAATTGAATGTTGGAATGAAATTATGGAAACAATAGGGTAACTTTGTCCTCCTGAAGCAGGACATAGTGATTATTGTATCAACAATATTCATGAAAATCCCCCTTCATCCTCATATTTAGAGTAACCCTGTGTTCTTACTAATATTCACACCCTCACTATTGCTGACATTCTCCCACTTGCCATTGCTGACACATTGTCTCACCGTCGCTGACACTCATTGCCACTGGTGTGATAACTCATAGTCTGAAAACACATAATCTTTGATGTTGTAATATATATTATTCACCAATAATATATCACAATTACCATTGAGCAGTTATAAAAAAATAGTAAAATTATGTTTGACATGTTTTGTTGCAATTTTGTTGCATTTCTGATACAAATTTTGTTACATTTCCGTTGTTTTTATTCCAATTTATATATCAGATTCATGATTATACACCATTGTATGCAAGCATAATGCAAGTATGGAACAACCCTATGAAATATATCTTCCATAACATACAAAATAATCAATGTCTTGAAATATTGAGTGTAAATGCATGGGGTTATTTACTGACTTTAAATGACAATTCAGACAAATTTCCCAAATCAACAAACATATCCTCACCACCTACCAAACATACATTACCATATTCAACAAAATAATAATACATGTAATACACTAATAAATATTAAAATCAAATTGAAAACAAATGTATCACAACAAACCTAGAAAACCATGCATCTTGAAGCGAGGGTGACCTCGCTTGTTGAGTTTTTCAAACTCAAATGGTTCATCTTCATCTGCAGTGATATTCAAGTCAGTTTCCAATCTTGCATTTTTTTTGCTTGTTTTTCTTCTCTTTTTGGGGCTCAAGAAACTCTTCTTCCTCTTCAAAGATGACTCAAAATCACCCAACCCACACATGAATTCATAATCCATAATATGAATATTGTTGGCATCATCCAATTTTTTCTAACCAAAGAAATAAATTGTTCAGTCTTGATCAAAGTAGAAGGAGGATTGTTTTGAACCAGGTCTATGTAGCCAAATAACTCCTTATTGGCCAACTCAAGTCCTTCAACATTTACATCAACAGTGTGACTATCCATGGAAAATGTGTTTACATCTTCACCAAGATATGATATTTCCTCTATATTTATCTCAAGAGGGTCATTGTATGAATCAGTTGTACTTTGATGATTTAGTAACTATTTTGAAGCAATTAAACGGGAAGAAAACCAACCCACCTTTATGGCATGCTTACAAATTTTTCCACGAATAGATCATGGGAAATCACAAGTTAAGAAATTTGTGCAATGACAAGTTACAAGATATTTCTTATTATGTTTAGGTTGACTCCTCACACAAAAAGCATGAGACATTTGCTCATGAGGGTTGCAATCGCTATTTGGAATTATTTTTGTTTTTTTCCATTAATGATTCAAATTGTTTCTTTTTCCTGTAATTATTCAAAAATCCTTCCTTTTTAGAATTTCCTTAAACTGATAACATGGTTCAACATATGCTAGAACAACATATATCAACCAATACATCCTACGAGCACATTTCTTTCATCTATCAAATAGAAAATATGTTGTTAGGTAACAGTGATATGACTTCACAACATTATTTATCTCCTGATTTGCATGGGGGAAATCTTGACAACCTTTTACCCACATCCCTAATTTCAAAAAAGTTGGGTTAATGAAGATATTTCATCCATATGAAAACCAAAAGGAGAAATGTAAGAAAGAGTTCGTAAACTTACAAATCTTGTCACCAACAACCCAATTCTTATGGAAATAGTCTAGGAACTTCTCCTCATCAGAAAATTTGTTGAAGAAAACATTAATTTCATTCTCACTTCAGCACTGGAACAATAATTCATAATTAAACCCAAATCACTAAACATATCTTTTGCTATTTCTAGACTACTGGCCAATCGATTCACATTTTTATTCATGCTCGACGTATGTTCCAAACACACAAGATAACATTACACCTTGTGATTCTCCTACCACATTCAATTCGTTTCAAGCATGTTCTTTTTGTAATAAACATAAGTTGTACTATAAAATAAGAAGATTGAAGTAACCTTAAAGCATTGATTTCAACCAATGCATCATTAACCATGAAGACATTAACTTTACAACTATGATAAACTTGGTGACACCTATGCATGAGGTGCTTCAACCATAGAGAAATGCCTTGTGATGTATTACGTGACGCCGTGACGCAAGCAACTGGAACCCCACATTGTTTCTCATCAAACACCATGAGTGTGTGTAACACCCTCTTCCAATATCTACCAAAGTAACCGGCTAACTGGGGTGAACATGTGACGAGAGGCTACTATGATATGATTCAACCTCCTATGTGACCTTAAGGAAGTGGAAACGACATAAACACATCAACCATACCTTCCACATCAACAACAACACTCCCAGGAGCCATCCCAACCACTCAGGTATCATGCCACTAGGTCCCATTGATGTTTTAAGCTATTAAACCTTTGGATGTTCCCATGCTATGGTTATGCCAGCATCCAAAGAGCTCTTGGACTCTCCCACAAGCCTACATCCCTATGTCCAGGGACTATTTCCAGCAGACCTGTGTTAGAGTCCATGAGATTTAAGGCACTTTTGAAGCCTAGAATTCCTGCCATTGCCCAGAACTTGTTGTAACTTTCGAAATCCATTAAACATATAATGACAAGACTATTAAACCAAAAACTAACTCTAGGACTAGGCTCGACCATCCCCAACCGGGATTGACATTCTGTCAAACACTTAGCATCAATTCAATCCACAGGTCTAGGATACAAGACAGAGCATGAATAGCTGAAAGCTCTTATGAGACATGAAAAGAAGGACCACCACCTTCTCCCTTGAACTATTATTACATCAATTAGGTCTTGCATCCATCATTTTAATAATTACAACTAACTACATGAAATAACCATCACATGAACCAGTCAATTAACTATGCTTATATCTAACATAAAACCATGGAAATAACAGTGAGATAAAAACCATTAAATCCACATATAAACAAGTACGAAATCAAGATAACTTATCTTTTATTAAACATAGGAAAATCTGACCAAGTTTGAGACTTCCACATACCACCTGACCGTAGACATGGCTTAACCAAAACTTTCTTTCAGCCAGTCACTCCCGTGCCATATTCCAAGCATGAATGTGGGATCTTATGGAAAAACAACCCAAAAACATACAAAGGAATTCAGAGGTTAAACCACCTCCACCCTCACTATACCATGATCACACAAAAACTAGTGCTCCGATCACAAAACCAAACCAAACTTGGAATTCCATTCAGAATCCATCACTATCCTTGAGGAAATTTTCATCTCCTTGTCTCTCAATCTTTACCACAATCTAATCTTGGATCACTAGGCCCTAAACTGAGACACCTCCCTCAGGGTTTATCATGTATCTCGCCAAAACTAGTTAAGGGATTCTTAGGCCTTTGGGAATGAACCTTGAGACAACCTCCGCCCTAGATTCTGAAATCCATCTGGCAATTCCAAAGCTCAAAACCAAGATCAACATCCTAACACAACATGGAATCTGGAAAAAGGCAAGTCTAGGTTGAAAACCATTGTCATAACTAGCAAAACCATGCCACGGATAACAAGAGAACCATACACCAACATGTAAAGCCATGCATGTCAAAACCAGCTAGGAAATCGCACATACAATATGTTACCTACAATTATTGTTGCTAAAGTTGCTTGATCATGCTCTTCCTTGCTTGATCCTTGCTTTCCTTGCTTTCCTTTTGCTCTCTTTTCCTTCCTTGATCTAAGGCTAGAGGGCTCAAAGAAAACTCTAAGTGTCCAAGAGTGAGAGATAGAGAGAGAGAGAGAGTAATGAGAGAGCTCCAAAATTGAATTGACCAAGCTTAGTTGACCAACTCTTCCCACTGATCCTCAGGAGCCTTTTTATCAATGAAGCCTCTATTTTTTTCATTTTCCTCATCTCATGCAACCTGTGACCTCTCACCTTCCTTTTCTCCTAATTTCCTTTATTTTCATAAATAAATGTGCCAAAATACATTTTTTCCTTCTTTTTTTAATACCTTTGCAATTTTCCTTTAGCCATAAACACATCTAGTGATGCCCACTAGGATATATTTGCCCAAAATTAATCTTGGAATAAGTGTCCCTTAACTGTGGTCTTGTTTTTCCTTTATTAACTTTTATTACATGGAATTTTCATCGGGGTTGTTACAGAAACCCCCCCGAGGAACATTGTCCTCAGTGTTAAACCACACCATGACCTCAACAAAACCACTGAAAAGAAAACATACTGCCAAAGAGCTTTATAACTTAGCTCGTTACAGTGTTTACAATGGAAGACCTACTCAAAGAAAAACATCATGACAACATGACCAGATAAAAACAATACCACTTACTGGAGCTTTATAACATATCTCATTATGGTATTTACAATAATAAGCACATATACACATATTCATATTTTCTAAACTAGCAAAATAAAAGGATATGATTCTCGTATCAATCAACAAGGGAATCTAGAGGCTCACACCTCCACCCTCAAAGTAATACCAAAATTCACCTCTTTCCCAGGAAGTCTAGAATCCACTGCCACAGTCAAGTCTACATCCAATGTCCAACACTATAATCCTGCGTCACTTTTCCTCTTAGCGAACAGTTACCAAATCAGTTTTCCATGGAACACTCCCAATGTTCATTTGATTCCATCTGGAAATGCTAATAACCAAAAAAAAATATCCCCAACCTTCGCTTCTTTGCTACACAGTCCCTCGGGAAATCCGGTCACCCCTTCCGTGAAGTCACTCATTTCCAAGCTCCCCAACATCCCCTATCTCGGGCGAACCATCCCTTGGAAAGGCTTCCTCGCATCAGAAAGTCAAACAACCAAGGCATGTACTTGCCTCAAACCATCATAATGGTCATAACATGCTCATGGAAATCGGTGGACACTATTGGGTACCAGTGTCCCACAATGGCCCTACTCCTGAAGTACTTTACCAACATATTACTGCATCTTCTAATTCCTTTCTTCTTTGCCACTAATGCTTGGAGTCAATTTCAACCACCCAACTGAGAATTTTTGTGCTTCTTTTACCAAGCACATAACTTTCATTAGATTTAAAATAAATTGAAATAACTTCAAGCCATACCTCATTAGTGGCCCGTCAACAAGGTACACTTCGAAATTCTGTTCACTTCCTGTCACAACAAGTCAAATTGGAATCCTTGAACAAATCATCATGTATGAACATATCACATTAGGTTAGCTCAAAACATAACCCATAGATCAAAATCATGAATCACATGTAACCATCATAAAGTAGAATCATAGATCACATGCATAATAAAATTGAAATAAAATATTGATAATTATCCTTTAATCAATCTTTAGCTTCTACCTTTGTCCTTATTCCGTACGCACATCGGATCGATTTCCACACCCAAAAAAAACCTAGTTCCTTCTCCTTAACAATGTTCACATACACATAGTGCACATCAAACAAATACAACCACAAATGACATACAACACCATGCAATACATGCACCTACACCTACACCCAGTGTACAACATAACACAATACATACTCCTATATCTGGTGTACACCACATCACAATATATACACCTACACCCTATTTACAACACAATACATATACGTACACAGAGTACAAAACAATGAATACACATGTCATGATACCACGACTACACCATGCACATATATAATACCGCATGTACACAACACAACATGTATGACATGCACATAATACCACATGTACAACATATACACAATACCACCTATACACAGCACCACCTGCATAATGTGTACACAACATCAGATACCACTTTTACAACGTGTACATAATGCCACATGTACATTGTACCACATGTACAATATGTACACAATGCTAGATGTACACATCACCATATGTATGACATGTACATGACACCACATGTACACAGTACAATATGCACAACATGTACACAGCACCACCTGCACACAACACCATATGTACAACATGTACATAGCCCCACATGCTCACAACACCACTTGTAAAATCATGTACACAACACCATATGTACATAGCACCACATGTACAACATGCACGCAACACGACATGTACATAGAACTGCATATCCAGTGTGTACATAACATCATCTATACACAACACTGCATATCCAACATGTGCACATCACCATATGCACACAATGTCACATATCCAACATGTACACAACACCATCTATGCCCAACATGACATATGCAATATTCACACAACACTATTTTTACCGCCCTCTACAAAACATCACATAACAACATGCACACACACTATATATACACAACAACACATGTGCACAACATCACAAATGAAACATGTACAACATATACAATATATGCACAACAGTAGTACCACACATCCAAAACCACACTGTCTCTAACAAGCAACCTTGCTTCCAGTGTTTCTCCACCATCCATGTTTATCCTAGCATGCTGCGAATCATGTTGTTTTCATTTCGTTGATGTATATCTTATAATTATCCAATTCATAACATAAACATAGACATAGTATAATCACATAATATCAATTCATATCCACATGATACTGATCTCAAAGATCTGTCAGGCTACTCTTCCCACTTGATTCCTCATGTACTAGGAATCTCTTCATGCCATTCACCTACATAAGTAATCATTCCTCCATGAGAACGATTCTGAATGACCCTGTCAGTCAATGGCATAGATACATACATAGATACATATATATAACATTAGCACAAAACAATCATGATCTCATCTGAAGATGGCATACCTACATACATACATGTATACATATATATACATCAAGACAATCATGATCACAACATAATTACTAGATATCTTATGGTCAAGGTTAATAGAACTTCCTTTATCTGTGCAACACATGTACAACATCGAAAACAACAATTCCAAATGTATCTTAAGGCATGTGACACCTCAAATCTATTTAATTTACCCTCCTGACTACTTTTCTCATGATTGTCCTACCATCATCCATTTACACCAATGGACCCAAACAATCCAACTAATTGTTATATGATTACCTTTAGCTTCCCTTATACATGCACTGAGATTCATCTAGGGCTTACATTACCTCTTGGGTTTCATTCATCTCTCCCTTGACTACATTAATTTTCCCCTTTCCCAACCAATTCCCAAGACTCAAAACTTAAAAGGTAAGACAAGAAACAAACAAGAAGAAAACCATGGAAAACCAACAACAATACGACACCACAACCAAAGTGGCATGTCCATGCACAAGATGCAAACACAACCGCAATCTAGCACAACAAATCACCAAAATAACAAAAGAACAAGACTAACAACAGACACCAAGACTCAATCCCCATGGTTCCCATTGCTTCCAAGGAAAATCTCAACTTGAGCCTTCTTCAAGATTCCATGGAAATTTTCTTTTCCATGCAATCCCTCGCATCATACTTCCATCAACAGATAACTGCCAATGGTTAAATAAACATAACAATACATTGGTTACCTTACCTTGTTGTGCCAATCACGTTGCTTGCAAATGAACAAATCCACACTATCTCTCAAGGGAGTCCAATTCCCTTGATAGATTCACCTGTAACTAGAGACTAGCTAATATACCTGTCAAATACAAAATCATGAATCTAGCACATATCCACAAAATTTCATACAATGTTAAGGTTAAGAAAACTTCCTGTATGCAAAGCATTCATTTGTTTGGAATTGTAGGAATTTACAAGGTAAGTTCCTCAGACAGAACACCAAAGGACGTTGCTCACAAACAGATCATAGATCAATACACTAGTATTCTTGACGTGGTTAAAACCCTCAAAGAGGGAAACAGTCCATGGCCTGAGCCAATGTGGCCACTTCAGGAAATTTATTAATAAAATAATGAAAATTTGCATAATATTCTCTCATGAATGGTTACCTTACAAATGACCCTCCATGCTCTTTAAATAGAGATCATGGACCAATCGGGTGTTAAGCCATGGATCAAGTGTCGGTAATACTGAGGAGAGAATAAACCGTTAGATCACTTCATGTCTAGAACATATCGTGACCATCGGATTGTAATTTACAAATGTACATAGTAAAGAAACACACTTTACCTAACCCTACACTAGACCAAGCTATACTTAACTATTTCCTATGCGTCGAAATATCCTAACATCCCCCCTTAAGAACAACTTGTGATAGGATTGAAGGATGTACAAATATGACACAATAGGAGAAGGAAGGAGGAATTAGAGCCTATCCCCCCTTTGTGACAACTTCCTAAACTCCAACCATAAATTGAAGTTTAGTAAACTTCGCCTCTGTGAGAGCCTTTGTAAAGATGTCTGCAACTTGATCATTGGTTGAACAATATTGCACTTCAAGAACATGGTCATGAATGAGATTTCTGATGAAGTTCAATGTGTTTGTTGTACTGATGTTGGATTGGATATTTTCATAGTTGAATGGCACTTTGATTATCACACCAAAGTGTAGTCGAATGTTGCTGCTGAAAGCCAAACTCTGATAGGATCTAACGAAGCCACAGGGCTTCCTTACTAGCTTCTATGATGCCACGATACTCTTCTTCTACTGAAGAAAGTGAAATGACAATTTGTTTCTTGCAAGCCCATGTAATAGGTCTAGAATTAAGAGTGAAGACATAACTTGCAGTAGACTTCCGATCATCAGGGTCACCCGCCCAATCGGAATAAGTGAAACCAACCAATAGAGGAGATGCTTCTGCACTGTAATGAATCCCAAACTGAACTGTACCTCAAACATAACGAAGTATTCTTTTAGTTTCTTTCCATTGACTTTCATGTGGGTTTTGCATAAAATGATCAATAAGGCCAATAACAAAGGAAAGGTCAGAATGGGTATGGGTCAGATACAAAATTTTTCCGATAAGCTGACGGTATAAGGTAGCATCAACTTTAGGGGAAGTACAAGTGACTAAAAGTTTGACTCCATACTGAAAGGGAGAAGGGGCTAGCTTATAGTCTTCCATGTGAAAGTGGCATAGAAGATCACATGCATACTTGGACTAGGAAAGGGAAATACCTTCCTTGGATTGCAAGACTTGAAGACCAAGAAAATAATGCAAGTGTCCTAAGTATGTCATTTCAAACTACTTTTTAAGGTTAGCATTCACATGGTTTATAAATTTGGGATCACTACGAGTAAGGATAATATCATCAACATAAATAACAAGAATTATAAGAGACTTACCCACTTTCTTGGTGTAGATAGTATTGTTAGAATGACACCTAGAAAATCTAGTATCTAAAAGAAAACTATCCATTTTGGCATACCAGTCCGAGGGGCTTGCTTGAGACCATAAATGGACTTCTTAAGCTGACATACAAGGCTAGAGTCTGGTTGTATAAAGCCTGGAGGTTGTTCCATATAGGTTTCTTCATCAAAGTCCCCATGCAAAAAGGAAGATTTAACATCCATCTGATGGATTTCCCATTTGAAAGAGGCAGTAAGGGAAAGAATAAGGCAGATAGAGCTCATTTTGGCAACAGGGGAGAAGGTTTCAATTTAGTCAATGCCTTCAACTTGTGAAAA
>APFE031603454.1:0-20250 GCA_000404065.3 Pinus taeda | reverse complement strand
CTGTAGTAGCCACGTTGGTGCAGGCCGTGGACTGTTTCCCTCTTTGAGGGTTTTAACACGTCAAAATACTGGTGTATTGATCTGTGATCTGTTTGTGAGCGGTGTCCTTTTGGTGTTCTGTCTGAGGAACTTACCCTGTAAATTCCTACATGGTATCAGAGCTATTTGAGGGCCGCGTCCGTTGGTGATCCAAATCTGAAGCCGTAGAACTGCATGCGGCTGTTGTTTCCTAGATCTACTGTTTCTGACTGCTTTCGGGCCGAGAGGACTGCTCTGTTGTGTTCGGAGCATCTGTTCCAGTGAGGAACCCCTTTCGTTTCACGCGAAAAGGTTTCCGGTAGCCCTATCTGCGTCATTTTTAAGATCTGGAGGGAAAAAGAGGTTTCTCAAGGCAAGCACGCAAACCAAAGCCCCCCTCTCTCTCTCTCTCAAATTTTTCTATAGATCAATTGGTTCAAAGCTATTTTAAGAGAGTAGAGGTCTTGGGTTCAAATCTCCATTTTGTGGGGGCGTTTTTTTCATTTCCGCACATTCGCACACTTTGCCGGCAACTTCAACAAATTTTTTTCAAAAAGCCATAACTTCTTCATCTGGAAGCCTTTTTCAGAGCCGTTTTTTTTTAAACAACCTAATTTTTCGAGATCTATCCATTGGAACACTTACTTTCAACATCTTCAGGTTCGGTTTTTTTTTTTTTAAATGGAAAGTCCAGGCCAAGTCATTCTTGACAGCACTAACTACTTCCAATGGGTATCCTACATGGAAGATTTACTTAGAAGTAAAGGTCTCTACAGAATAGCCACGGGCCAAGAGAAGAAACCAAAAGATGAAGATAAGGTTGCAAAATGGGAAAATAGACAAGATCAAGCACGTGGTTTGATAGGGATGTCTATTTCTCCTGATCTTAGATTCCACATTGCAGAACTTGAAACTCCTCATGAAGCATTGGAACAACTCACTAAAGTTTTTGGGATTAAAAATGAAATTAGAGCCCATCAACTTGAAAATGAGTTGCTTACATTGGATCCTAATAATTTTTCTTGCATTGAAGATTTCTTGTCCAAATTCAAGACCCTTAGATATCTCTTGGAAGGTGTTAAGGTTAAGAAAGAAGATAGTAACCTTATTTATTCCATCCTTACTAAGTTGGGACCAGCCTACTCTGTATTTGTTTCCACCTTCCATTCTACAAGGGAAGCTTTCATTTGTCAAGGAAAAGACTACAAGGCCCCTTCCTTTGACTCTTTTTGTGATTCTTTAATAAGAGAACAAGAAAAACTCTTACACCTTGGTCTTCTTAATTTTGGAAACTCTTCCAAGAAAGCGTTAGCCGCCCAGCAGCAACCAAATTTAAAGAATCCTAAGAAGTCATATCCTAAAAAGAATGGTCCTAAACCAAACAAGGGTCCTAAGCAAACTCAGCCTCAAAATGAAAGATCATTTCAGCAAAATGATAAGACCAATAAAAACAAATGGAAGAAGACTGGTAGACATTGTAACTTTTGTAATCGAAATGGCCACTTAGAATCTAAATGCTTTAAGAATATGGAAGCCTTGGAAGCCGCAATGAAGAAACATAACATCCATGTGGAGCATTCTTCTACTTCCACTTCAACTTCATCTTCAGGAATGGCACTTTCTGCATGTCGTTGTCAATCATCTCAGTCTGGTTATGCATTAAATGTATCTTCTTCTTCTCATTCTCACGAGTGGCTCATTGATTCTGGAACCTCTTATCACATGGCCAAAAACAAAGCCATGTTTTCTTCTTTACATAATTGTAACACCAAAAATATATATGTTGGTGATGATAGATCTCTTAATGTTGTAGGGACTGGAACTGTTCATCTAGACAATGGTAAGTTTAATGATGTATTATGTGTTCCAACCTTATCCAGCAACCTTCTATCTGTATATCAGATAACTCATTCAGGTGAAGGTAAAATTGTTGAATTTTCACCTCATGATGTTGTAATCAAGGATCTAAGAGATCCTAAACAGGTTCTAGCTACTGGTATTGCTGATGATTCCACAAGGTTGTATAAGTTTCACAACTTTGGGTCATCAAATCTTCCCTCAGTATTTGTTGCTCATAATGATGAAGTGAGCAAACTTTGGCATGAGCGGTTTGGTCACTTAAACTATCGCTCCCTTCAGCATCTATGTAAAGAAAATATGGTGACAGGTCTTCCTATGGTATCTTGCAGAGATGGTGTTTGGTTCGGATGTGTACTCGGAAAACATCATCGGGACAGTTTTGAACAACGTGCCTCTTGGCACGCCTCAGCCCCTTTACAACTTGTGCACAGTGATTTATGTGGTCCACTTCTTGTTGCTTCATTCTCCGGCTGCAAGTATTTATTAACTTTCATTGATGATTTCTCCAGACACACTTGGGTATACTTCTTAAAACTCAAGAGCGGAGTATTTAACACATTTTTGGCCTTTAAAGCCTTTGCTGAAAAACAATCTGGACATCAAATTCTTAAGCTAAGAACTGATAATGGTGGAGAATATGTTAAAAACACATTCATTAACTTTTGCACAAATGGAATTCAAATGCAACATACTGTTCCATACACTCCACAACAAAATGGTGTAGCTGAAAGGAAAAATCGCACCTTAAAGGAAATGCCTAATTGTATGCTGCAATCTAAAGGACTCAGTCTTAGTTTTTGGGCCGAAGCAATTAATTGTGCAAATTATATAATAAATCGCACTCCTACTAAGGTTCTAAAGAATATCACTTCAGAAGAAGCTTGGAGTTCCATTAAACCAGATGTAAGTCACTTTCGTATTTTTGGAAGTGAAGCATGGGCCCATATTCCAGATGAAAAGCATAAAGCTTTAGAACCTAAGAGTGAGAAATGTACTTTTGTTGGATATTCTGAAGATGTAAAAGGTTATAGACTTATTCCATTTAAGTCCAAAAATGTATCATTAGAAGAGATGTAAAATTTGATGAAAATAAATCGGCCTGCGAGCCTAGTCCGGCGGATGTGCCACCCATTTCCTATCTCTTTCTCTTTGAAAACATTTCTTCTTCAGCTGATAAAGTGAGGATCCAATCTCCCACCTTTCTCAGGATCATCCACTTCAAGATGTGTTCCGTGCTATCTCAGGGATGCAGCAGGTGATCTTGTCGGTGATTCCTACATGATCAAGCGACGTACACGTTCTCAGTTTGAAAAAGAGGCCTCTTTCTTTACTGGCTTAACTCCAATAATCATGATCCTGACACTGTTTGCAGAAGCTTCAGGCCATCCCATATGGGAAGCAGCTATGAATGAAGAATATCGTTCCATTTGTTGGCAAATGATACATGGGATCTTGTTCCTCTACCAAAGGGACACAAACTTGTTAGATGTAAATGGGTTTATAGAACAAAGTATGGACCAGATGGGAAAGTTGATAAACATAAAGCTCGTCTTGTTGCTAAGGGCTTTTCACAGTTTGAAGGCATTGACTACACTGAAACCTTCTCCCATGTTGCCAAAATGAACTCTATCCGCCTTGTTCTTTCCCTTGCTGCCTCTTTAAAATGGGAAGTCCATCAGATGGATGTTAAATCTGCCTTCTTGCATTGGGACTTGCATGAAGAAATCTATATGGAACAACCCATTGGCTTCATCCAAACAAACTCCAGCCTTGTATGTCGACTTAAGAAATCTCTTTATGGTCTCAAGCAAGCTCCTCGGGCTTGGTATGCCAAAATGGATAGCTTTCTTTTAGAATCTGGCTTTTCTAGGTGTTATTCTGACAATACTGTCTACACCAAGAAAGTGGGCAACTCTCTCATCATCCTTGTTCTTTATGTTGATGATCTTATTCTTACTGGTAGTGATCCCAACCTTATAAACCATGTGAAGTCCAGCCTTAAAAAGAAAATTGAAATGACAGACTTAGGACACTTACACTATTTTCTCGGTCTTCAAGTCTTGCAATCCAAGGAGGGTATTTCCCTTTCCCAGTCCAAGTATGCTTGTGATATTCTTCGTCATTTCCACATGGAAGATTGTAAGCCAGCTCCTTCTCCCTTTCAGTCTGGAGTCAAACTTTCAGTCTCTTGTACTTCTCCTGAAGTTGATGCTACCTTATAACGTCAACTTGTAGGAAAACTCTTGTATTTAACCCATACTCGTCCTGACCTTTCCTTTGTTGCTCGTTTTATGCAAAACCCCCGTGAAAGTCATTGGAAAGAAGCTAAAAGAACACTTCGTTATGTTCGAGGTACAGTACAGTTTGGGATTCATTACAGTGCCAAAGCAGCTCCTCTATTAGTTTGGTTTCACTGATTCTGATTGGGCTGGTGACCCTGATGATCGGAAGTCTACTGCCGGTTATGTCTTCACTCTTGGTTCAGGACCTATTACATGGGCTTGTAAGAAACAGGCTGCCATTTCTCTTTCGTCAGCAGAAGCAGAGTATCGTGGTGCCTTGGAAGCTAGTAAGGAAGCCTTGTGGCTTCGTCAGATCCTATCATAATTTGGCTTTGAGCAGCAGCATCCGACTACACTTTGGTGTGATAATCAAAGTGCCATTCAGCTTTGCAAAGATCCAGTTCAGCATCAGCGCAGCAAACACATTGAACTACACATGCACTTCATCAGAAAGCTCATTCATGACCATGTTCTTGAAGTGCAATATTGTTCAAGAGATGATCAAGTTGCAGACATCTTCACAAAGGCTCTCACAGAGGCGAAGTTCACTAAACTTCGATATATGCTTGGAGTTCAGGAAGTTGTCACTAAGGGGGGATAGGCTCTAGTGCCTCCTTCCTTCTCCTATTGTGTCATATTTGTAAATCCTTCAATCCTATCCCAAGTTGGTCTTAAGGGGGGATGTTAGGATATTCCGACACATAGGAAATAGTTAAGTTCAACTTGGTCTAGTATAGAGTTAGGTATAGAGTTAGGTAAAGTGTGTTTCTTTACCGTTGTACATTTTGTAACTTACAATCCGACGGTCACGATATGTAGTGATCCGACGGTTCATTCTCTCCTCGGTATTACCGACACTTGATCCGGGGCTTGACACCCGATTGGTCCATGAATTCTATTTAAAGCGCATGGAGGGTCATTTGTAGGTTAACCGTGCATGAGAGAAGCTTATGTAAATTTTCATTCTTTTATTAATAAATTGCCTGTAGTAGCCACGTTGGCGCAGGCCGTGGACTGTTTCCCTTTCTGAGGGTTTTAACCACGTCAAAATACTGGTGTATTGATCTGTGATCTGTTTGTGAGCGGTGTCCTTTTGGTGTTCTGTCTGAGGAACTTACCCTGTAAATTCCTACAGGCACCTACCTGGAAGCGGATATGTCTTATCTTCAAACTCAGAACAAAGCGATGGCAAGGATTTTGGTTAGTTTAAATCCTTGAGGAGGACTAGCTGAGAAAATAAACATTCAGTATAAAGAATGTGTCTTCGAACAGCTATTGGACTATGAACATCTTTCTTTCAGATGTCATAGATGCCACGTCTATGGACATTTGGCTAGGGATTACCTGTTGGGGAGGCGCTGAAGAAGGTATTATAAGATGGTAGATCAGGTGGAGAAGGTAGCAGAACAGAATCAGTCTTTCCAGATTTTAGAACCAACAGGGATTCAGGCCGAGGAGGCTATGGAGGTGGATAATCCTCAGGAGGGGAAGCCAACAGAGAAAGCCACTCAAGTCACTCCAGACAGAAGGGGAGCAGCCGATAACGAGCTCAGGAATGGAGTATCGGCCCAGGAGACCATCATAGAAACGGTAGCGATTCCTAATACAATCCTCAGCGAGGACTTAAAGGGTATGTGTCTAGATTCAAGTAATCCATCTTTATCTAATTCCGAAATAAAAGATGCTTGCTTGTTTTCTGGAACACATATTAAAAAATGCATCCCCGATGATCAAATTTTTGTTGAAAACCAAGTTGTAAATTATGTTGAAAATTGTGTTGACAACATCATGACAGCGATCCCTTCCTTAGATCTGAATCGTGAAGAGGTTCCAAATGAGGAGGCAAAATATGATCCCTCTCCTCCTGTATGCCACTATAATCTTAGATCTCTAGATAAAAAACCTGAGACCTTAGAAACGGTTGGTGGAATAGGTCTGACTCCTTCTCAGAGCCTGAAGAGGAAAACAAGGGGAAGGAAGTCCAATCTATGAAAAGCTCAGGTAAAAGCGAAGTATGAGGTAGCTGATGGCAAACAAATGTCAATCCCTGGGGCACTTAGAGCAATGCAACCCCATGAGAATGTTATAAAATGATTTTTACATCCTGGAATTGCAGGGGTTTAGCCAGTAAACCCAAAAAACTGGCTCTTAGGGAGATGGTTATGACTTCTAATGTCGATATCCTTTTGCTTCAAGAAACTTTAGGGAAGAGTGCAGAATTAGAAACAACTTTAAATACCCTCCTCCCGGGCTGGCATTTTACAGCGATAGATTCCGTTGGACACTCGGGAGGCCTGGCAGTTGGCTACAGGGAAGGGCAAATGAAGATTGTAAACCAATGGGGTATGAAGTAGGCGATGGGAATTGAGTTTCAATCACCTGAATTTGGCTTCCCTTTAATAATTTTAAACATCTATGGGCCATGCTAGGGGAGGGTGAATTTCTGGAATGAACTCCTGTCGAAATCGATAATGAAATGCAATAATTTGATTATGGGTGGAGATTTAAACTTATCCACTGGAAGCGCTGAGGCTTGGGGACCTTCGGCCAGGGAGGACTCTCTATCAGATTTCTTCCTAAATTCTTTAAATTCCAATAATTTGATAGATGTAAACCCAATAAAACTAAAACCAACATGGAGGTATCAAAGAGTAGGAGAAGCAAGAGTTGCTAAAAGATTGGATTGGTTCCTTATAAGCGAAGAGCTGACCTCCAGAATTCCAATGTTTAGACAATGGGTAGGCGAGGGAGGATCTTCGGATCACTTTCCAATCTTTCTATAGCTTTCCAAGCCCCCTCGTAAGCCGGCAACACCTTTCAAGCTCAACGCATCAGGGCTGCAAGAGGACTCTTTCAATAAACTGTTTAAAGAAACTTGGAGGCACCCAGACAGAGGCTCATCAGAGGAAAGGGGGTTTTTGTTTATGGAAAATTTAAAAAGATTAATGAAAGCAACCATTGAATGGGCAAAGGCCAGGAAACAAAAACAGAACGAGGAATTATTCCAGATCAATGAGGAACTCCAAAGGCTGGAAAGTACTGAGTCGGATGGCTATGCATCCCAAGAATCAAAGGAGAAGATTCTCTCACTTGAAAAACACAAAAACCAAATTCTTTTGGCTAGAGAGGAGGAATGGAGGTTAAAGAGCAGAGCGATATGGCTAACAGTCAGGGATGAAAATACGATATTTTTCCATAATTATGAAAAGGGAGGAAAAACGCGAATACAATATGGAAATTAAAGAATGAGGAAGGTAGGGAGGCAAATACCTTTGATTCTCTCTCAAACCTGGGGCGAAGCCATTTTCAGAACATGTATGCTGATCAAGGTGAGATTACCATTGCAGAAGTAATCAAGACTGCTCAAAGCTTCCCTCGGTGTGTGGAGGAGGAAGAAGCGGAGGATTTGATGAGTGGTCACAAAGGAGGAAGTAGAAAGTGTCATTAAATCAATGGCAAGAGACAAAAGCCTTGGTCCGGACAGGTGGACCATAGAACTCTTTCAACATTTCTTCGACCAGATAGGAGTAGAATTAACAGAAGTGGTCGAAGAGTCCAGAAGGAAGGGAGAGGTTTACCACCCTTTCAATGCAACTTTCATAGCTCTCATTCCTAAGACGGAAGTCCCTGAATCTTTTGAAGACTTCAGACCTATTTCCCTGTGCAATAGTATCTACAAAATTATTGCAAAAGTGATTGCAGTCCGGATAAAGCCGATATTGTCAAGATGCATCTCCAACGAACAATTTGGGTTTTTGGATGGCCGTCAGATTCATGAAGCTATAGGTGTGGCGTAGGAGACATTGCATAGTGTTAAGCAGATGAACAGGAAAGGAGCTGTAATTAAAATCAACTTATCAAAAGCCTATGATATAATAAACTGGGTATATATCAGGATGCTCCTAACACACTTAGGCTTCAAAACGGACTTCATCAGCTGGATCATAGGGTGCATCACAAATGTCAGCTTTGCAGTTCTCATAAACGGTGCAGCCACTCCCTTTTTCAAAGGGAAAAGGGGTTTGAGGCAAGGATGCCCCTTGTCACCCTTGCTTTTTCTCTTGGTTGCAGAAGGATTGAGCCAACTGATTCAAAAGGCCAAAAGGGAAGGCAAGGTAAAAGGCCTAAAAGTGGCGGTCAACATTTTCATCTCTCATCTCCTCTTTGTTGACGATACTTTGGTGTTCTCAAGTGGAAATTCAAACGAAATAAAGGAACTAAAAAATATTTTTGACCTTTTCATTTTTTCCCTTTGATATGCGTAGCATGGAAACCCCATTCAAGTATCTAGGCTTTTCGCTGAAGCCCAATGCCTATAAGAAAAAAGATTGGAACTAGCTGATTGCTAAAATTTAAGCCAGAATTACGCATTGGAGTTAAATGGCTGTCTAGAGCGGGGAGATTGACATTAATCAAATCAGTGCTTCTAGCCATGCCAGTATACTGGGCAGCGTTAACATGGGTCCCAAAAGGGATTCTGGATAAAATAAGGAGGATATGATGTAGATTTCTCTGGGCTGGTTCAAAGGAGGATTGTGTCCTTCCATGGGTCGCTTGGGAGAAAGTGACAAGGCCTAAAAAATCTTTCTGACTTCAGCCTCTCCTTGGCAGCGAAATCAGGTTGGAGAATCATTAAGATGGAAAACCTTTGGACGAGAGTGGTAAAGAGAAAATACATAGATCTGGTACCATTAGAAGATTGGATCAAGTATCCAAGCAAGAAAGAGAAAAATGTTTCGGTGGTTTGGAAAGCAACAGTGGAGGCTTTCAAGGTGATTGAACAAGGTTTGGCCTGGCAGATTGGTAATGGGGAAAATATGAGGGTAGGGAAGGACCCCTGGGTTGGTTGTAATGAAAAATATGCTCTTTCCTTGGTTTAATCAGACACCTCGAATCAAAAGGCATCCATTTCTTAAGTCAAGTGGAGAAAATTGGCTTTTCTACAATATGGGGTCAAGGTTGGAAAATTGGAGAAGAATTAGATCTAAGACCCCTCTAGTGGAACGAGTGGAAGGATTATACCCAAGAACTATCCAGATCAAATGTTAGGTTGAAAGGCAGGCAGGATCAGTTGGTATGGGCCCACGTGGACTCTGGATCTTACTCCCCAAAATTTGAATATAAATTCATAATGTCAAAAAAATGATGGGGAGAACCGGAATGGTGGGCTAAGAATTTGTGGAAACTCAAATGCCCGACAAAAGCCAGACTTTTCTTTTGGTGCATTCTAAAAAGGAAAACTCCTACATGGGACATCCTTCAATCTAGATATATGCAAGGTCCAGGGAGGTGTCCTCTATGCAAATCTGAAGCTGAAACCATCAATCATATGTTTTCAGTTTGTCCAGCAGTTAAAAATGTGTGGGCAGAGGTTGGAAAACTGATGAACAAAAAGATAGAATGGGAAGGTGAAAATCTCCCTGAGGTCTGGGACAAATGGTGGAAACAATATCTTGAGGGAAACATGCGGAATCTACCTCCCATCATCTGTTGGGTGGTCTGGATTGCTAGGAACAAGAGTATTTTTATGGACAAGGAAACCACAACAACTTCAATAGCAATTTAGTGTTCTTCTATGTACTCAAACATTCTGGAATCAAAGGAGGAAAGAACCCCTAGACAGATAAGGGAAGAACAGATTAAAGAAGGCATCCCATGGGCATATTTTGATGGGGCTTCGCAGAACTATAAGGGATGATTATTCATGTAAATGCAAATTAGACTTTAAAAGCTTCAGTGGGGCTAGGGTCAGGAACAAATAACTTTGCAGAGATGTCTGCCTTAAAATTACTTCTTTGTTGGTTCATTCAAAGGAATATCTTCACGATTCAGATCTTCGGAGACTCTCTAAATGTCATAAACTAGGTTAATGGCCAAAGAAACTGCAAAAATTATATGTTGAAACCATTATTAGAAGAAATACAGGCTTTAAAAATATCTTTTAATGTATTCTCTTTGTGTCATATATACAGGGAGCGCAATGTATCAGCAGACAAACTTTCTAAGGAAGGTTTGCAACAGAATATGGGCAGCTGGAAAGTTGTAGAGGAGGATCATGGACAAATCCGTGTGTCGGATCAGCGACCACACTTCTAGGTTCCGGGATGCTGATATAGTTTTCTTTTTATCATCGTTTTGATATACATGTCATCGTTTTTTGGAACACTGTAAATATTGGAAACTAGTATAAAAATATACTGCTTAATATCTTTTTGTTTGGGTTGTTTTCCTCTTCCGAGAAGACGCGGTTATAGACTTGATCATGACTGTTTTGAAAGGTACCTCAAGATTTGTGGTTGGAAACATAAAAAGATTTATGACTTTTACGTTTTCAGAAGATACATAGACAGGTGGTTCTTCACAGGAAGGACAATTCAGTTTTTTGTAGCAGCTTTATGATATATCTCATAACAGCAAAAGGAATGCCATGGCATATGCAATGTAACATTTTATCTAGTTAATAAAAAGTTCGTTTTTTTCTCCGAAAAAGAAAAAAAAAGTGGGAACAAGTGAACAAATTAATGTAATCAATAAATATTCCCACTTGATTATAGAAGATGTAGACCATAATATGGAAATTCTTTCGTTGTCCTTTGCCATTAATAATTTTAGGGATGAAAAGGATCAAATAACAGAGTTATATGGGGAGAAGCCATCTCAAGAACAAATCTTGGAGATTGTGAAAAGTAAGGGATACAGTTATCAAAGAGAAATAAATATCAAAGCAAAGAAAAAACTACTTCTAAGACTTCTCATTATGGTTTGAAAATTGTTTGGGCCACATGGATCATATATGCAAAAAAAATGTTCCTATCCTTGAACTTTTTAAGATTCCATCTCAAAGAGTAGAATTCTTTAAAGCTATCAGTATAAGTCAGTAAAAAAAATTGATGCGCACTCCAAGGATTAAGAAATTAAGATAAAGGACCTAAATTGTTACATGGAAAATGAATATAATCAACCTTTCTTCATGAATTTAATGGTTAATGATAATTTGTTGCATAATTGTATGCTGGACTCAGGGGCTTCAACTAATGTTATGAATAAGAAATTCATGGAACAATTGAATTTAAGGATATCAAGGCCTTACCACAATATATGCTCCATGGATTCAAAGAAGATTGAAGTTCTTGGAGTAATCAAAGATTTACAAGTTTGCTTGGCATCATATACATACATGATGATTACTATGTATATTTCTATTATTAACATAGCTAATGCATAAGGAATACTTTTATATTGAAAATTTGCAGTTGATCTTGGCAGATGCATTTAATTGGACTTATCTTATGTTAGTATCCCTTCAGTTGAGGGTGTTATGGTCAGGCTCTACAGGGAGGTTGAAAGGAGGTATCATGTTGAGGATCCAAGGAAACCCAACAATGCAGATGTTAGTGGATTGCTCAAAGACTATAACGTAATATTCACTGAATTTCTTGAGCTAGTGGTAGAAAGTGTTTGAGATTCAAAATCATCGATCGCAAACAAGAAAAGGAAGAGAAAGAGATTTAATAGATCTATACAATACAACATTTGAATACTTCATCATCCTAAAAGGTTCAAGGTTCAACAAGACACATCATAAAAGTAGTCAATGGATCCACTTGTGAGCAGACGAGTTCTCCATATTGGACTTCAAAGACGACATCTAATGCCATAGGGCATCCTTTTTATTGTATCTCTAACCATATTCTCCTATATTAGGTTTCATTTATGTAATTAGAATAGGTTTCATTTCTGTAATTATAATAGGTTTCATTTCAGTATTTATGTTTTATGTCTTTAGATTTCATTGTTAAAGTATAAATTTCTATTCCAGCACTTGATATATATGATGATTTTAATATATATTTTATTTGCCTAATTTACTTTGTTTTCTTGGATGCAGATTCTAGATTCTCACATTCCTTCACTAAAGCAATGTGTCCCCAAGTAGAGCTAGATGTTGACCATGTATATGTCAAAAGTTCCAAGAAGCAATGTACAGAGTAGTGGATAAAAAAAATCAATCATTGTCATCATTGTAATCCCAAATTTTGCAAAATTATTGTAAAAATGATTCTAGTGTGACTATGAAGCCATGTATCGACATCTAGGTAAGCTTTTGATTCTTAGCAAGGGATTTCAATTTAAGGATTTTTTTAACCTCCCTAAGTATTTGTGTTTCTAAACATGAATAATTAGCAAAGTTTTTCTCCCAGGCATCCCCCAAAGCTAGAGTGGGCTCCTCTATTAAGGTATTAGGTGAGTCCTAGTGTTATCAAGTCCATTTATTTTTATCATATTAAATCATGTGTCTTGTGTCACAGAATTTGGTTGAGTCTAAAGAGGTTGTGTCTATTGTAAAATTCCCCTTCAATGAGTGACTATTGTAATATCTTGATGTAAAAGTGTTGTCTAGGAATATTTTTGGTGAATGGTTACTCATAGTTAGACAGTGGGCTCCTCTATTAAGGTATTAGGTGAGTCCTAGTGTTATCAAGTCCATTTATTTTTATCATATTAAATCATGTGTCTTGTGTCACAGAATTTGGTTGAGTCTAAAGAGGTTGTGTCTATTGTAAAATTCCCCTTCAATGAGTGACTATTGTAATATCTTGATGTAAAAGTGTTGTCTAGGAATATTTTTGGGAATGGTTACTCATAGTTAGAACAGTGGGCTCCTCTATTAAGGTATTAGGTGAGTCCTAGTGTTATCAAGTCCATTTATTTTTATCATATTAGATCATGTGTCTTGTGTCACAGAATTTGGTTGAGTCTAAAGAGGTTGGGTCTATTGTAAAATTTCCCTTCAATGAGTGACTATGTAATATCTTGATGTAAAAGTGTTGTCTAGGAATATTTTTGTGAATGGTTACTCATAGTTAGACACCATTGCTTGGGGTTTTTTTTTTTTTTTTTTTTTTTTTTGGGATCTGCGCGCGGAGCTGAACTGGAGCGGAGCGGAGCGTGACCTAGACACTGCGTGCTGCTGCTGCGCCGCCGCCTCGGCCTGGGCTGCGAGGCCTGCTCTCTGGGCCTCGGCTCCAGCCATGGCCCATCCTGATCCTGCCCTTGGGGATGTGGAGAAAGCTTTCTCTGAATTGGTAAAGTCTCTTTCCCCTGCTCGACCGAAACCATCAACTTCAAAATTTGTTAAGAAGCTGGATATCCTTCAAGAAGTACAGCTGCCTCCATCTCTTCCTCGAATGGAAACTCTATCTCTGAAAGAAAAAGGTCTAATCGGGCAATTTACAGGCTTATGGCCTTCACCAAAAACAGTCTAGCGTTGGGTGGAAAGAAACTGGTCAGATAAAATACAGGGAAAAATCTCAATTCGTTTATGTGGCAAGGGTTACTATACCTTTCACTTCGAAACCAAAGAAGACAAGGATCTGATATTTAGGAATGGGCCCTATTTTATGGACTCTCGAGGGTTATATCTTAACAAATGGACCCCTGATTTTGATCCAGAACTAGACATCCCTAATGCGGTTCCGGTTTGGGTCCGTCTCCCCCATCTGCCCTTGCATTGCTGGGGAGATGAATCGGTCAAAGCAATCGGGAATGCAGTAGGAAAATACATTGACAGAAGCGAGCCCAAAGACAACATGCAAGCCTGTGCAAGGATCTGCGTAGAAGTGGACCTCGGGAAGGGATTGCCGGAAGCCATCAAGCTGAAGGTGGACGAATGGAGCTACATACAACAGCTAGACTACGAGTAAATACCCTTTAAATGCAAGGTATGTCATGAATACGGTCATTTTGCTAATAGATGCACTAAGGTTACCAATCTAGAGACAGAAGACCAAGGAGGACAATGGGAAACTGTGAAGAAAAAAAAAGCAGCCCCCCCGTCCAAATCTGATCCATCCTCTGATCATCCAGGCTCCTCCTCTCTTCGCCCCAGCTCCCCCCTCTCAAATCCTCTGGCCCTTCCCAAGAACCCTCCTTCCCTTCATCCTCCAACCCCTTTCTTATTCTATCCTCTGAAGATCCTCAATCTGATCAGCCTTCTCTTGAAGTGCCTGACCCTCCCTTGATCTCCTCGATCCTCTCTCAGCCTTCCTTAGACCCTCCCCCTCTCAGAACCACTAGAAGTTCCTCCAAAGATCTGGGTGCCACAAGTGATCTCCCTAAGAAACTTGGACCAGGACGGAAGTCAGCTAAACAACATCGGGAAGAAAGCACGCAAAAAGATATTGCTCTGGGGATTCAAACTCCAATGGATTCCTTTATTACAGGATCCCAAGAGAAAGAAATAGCAGGGAAAGACCATGAGAGGCGAGCACCTCCGCGCACAAATGCCCCATGATGAAGCTCCTATCCTGGAACAGTAGGGGAATGGGGCACCCCTCCAAAACAGCTGCCTTACGAGATCTCCATCAAACAGAAAGTCCTGAAATAATTCTGATTCAAGAAACCAAACAAAGTCAAAGTGAAATGCAGAAAATTATAGATGCCCAAAAAAACTTCTCGGGGATCAGCAGCAACTCCAGAGGAGCATCTGGAGGAATAACAATCATGTGGAACCATCAACGCTGGGAGTGAAAATCATCCCTTCTCAATCAAAATTGGCTAAAGGTCAATCTAAGTCACAAAGATGAGAGCTGTGATCTCATCATTTACAATGCTTACATCCCCAATCAGTCTCGAGAAAAGGAACAATGTTGGAGGGAATTGAAAGAAGACATAGATAATGAACAGAATCCAAACATTATTCTTGCTAGAGACCTTAATTTAGTCCTCCATGCGAACGAGAAAAGAGGGGGCAATTTCTCCTTCGACCCCTTCAGAAGCAAGCTAGAAGAAATAATGTCTGATCACGAGTTGATGGACATTATTCCAAAAAATCGAAAATACACTTGGAATAATCGAAGACTGGGGCCAGGCAATATCATGGAACGTCTAGACAGATTTTTGGTCAACATTTCCTTGCTGTCCTCCTTTGCTGCGGGCCACACAAAAATTCTCAATACAACAGCCTCGGACCACTTTCCCATTCTTCTTTCACTGGACTCTCATACTTAGCTGGGGCCGATTCCGTTCAGGTACAATCCCCTCTGGCGAAACAATCCTGAGGCGGAAGCCATCATAGAAGCAACCTGGAAATACCATGTAGAAGGCTCCCCTAGCCATATTTGGGAATCAAAAATCAGGAACACAAGGAAAGCACTCAAAGATTGGGCTAAAGCTAGCTATCAAGAACCTGAAAAGAAAAAAATAAAAATTCAGCAAGACTTGGAGGTGATTCAAAATCAAATTGAACATCAAGGGCTCACTCACCTGCTTAAAAATAAAGAATGGGAAGCTCAAGGGCAGCTAATGCGCATTAAGAGAGAGGAAGAAATCAAATGGAGAATTAAATCAAGACAGCTATGGCTGAAAGAAGGGGACAAAAACATGGCTTACTTTCATAAACAAGCCACAGTCAGGAAGGTAAGAAACAATGTCAATACAATTACAGACAGTCAAGGCAATCAGCACAATGACCAAGAATCCATTAAAAAAGCTGCCTCCCTCCACTTCAAAAGTCTTCTCATGGAAAATCAAGAAGAAACTGACTACGCAACGCTGCTACAACACCTTCCAAAAAGCATTTCTTCCAAGGAGAATGACAGTCTAAACAAAGAAATAACGAAGGAGGAAACCAGAAAAGCCATTTGGACCTTGCAACCGGACAAGTCTCCAGGCCCAGATGGCTTTCCAATCAATTTTTACAGGGATCACTGGCACTTGATCAAAAAAGATCTTGTAAAGATGCTGCGAGGAATTCAAAGGAAAGGGAAAATGGGGGGGTTCACTAATTCAACCTTTCTTGCCCTCATCCCCAAAGAAAATAGACCCACATCCTTCTCCAGATTTAGACCAATTTCTCTGTGTAACTCCTCGTATAAGATTTTCACGAAAATCATATCCTCCAGACTTCAACCCCTTCTTCCATCGCTTATCTCTGAAAACCAAGGAGGCTTTCTTTCCAATAGGCAAATCCACGACTCAATCACCTTAGTCCAAGAAGCCATTCATTCCAGCATATCAAGGCAAGATAAAGGGTTCGTCCTCAAGCTCGACTTAGCCAACGCCTTCGACCGGGTAAGACACTCCTTCTTGTTTGCTGTCCTGAGAAAAATGGGATTCAACTCTGCCTTTATCAGTACCATCGCTGCTTGCATCTCAGGCCCATGGATTTCTCCTCTGATTAATGGGCGCCCTTGTGATGCTTTCCAATCCTCCCGAGGGTTAAGACAAGGATGCCCTCTCTCTCCTTATCTCTTCATTCTTATGGCTGAATCCTTCAGCAGAGCTCTAGATTACCACAGAAGAATTGGTCTCATTCCAGGCATCAAATTTGGGAATGGAGTCAAGAATATCAATCACTCCCAATTTGCTGATGACACTCTCTTGATCGGCGGAGCATCCACTACCATTGCAAGACGTTTCAAGACTCTCCTTGATCAATTTATGGAGTACTCAGGGGGAGAGATCAACTTACTCAAAAGTTGCATCTATGGCTGGAACATTTCCAATCAAACAGCTCACAGCATAGCCAAAATTTTTGGAGTGACTCACAAAGCAAGCTGGGACCACTTCACTTACCTCGGGATGCCGGTCAGCCTGGGATCATTAAAGGCTGCTACGTGGAATGAAATATTAGACAAAGTCAAACAGAAGACTCAACAGTGGGGAACCCAATGGCTCAATCCAGCAGGCAGAGTAATTCTTCTCAAATCAGGTATTTCCTCTTTACCATTATTTCGTTTTACTCTCTATCAAGCACCGACTGCCTTTCATCATAAGCTGGAAATCGCTCTCCGAAACTTCTTATGGCAAGGAGGGAAAAAGGAAAAAAGTAGATTTAATCTGGTAAGCTGGAAAAGCGTTATCCAATCTCAAGACAGAGGTGGTCTGGGAATTAGAGCCCCCAAAATTCTGAACTTGGCTTTTGGAATCAAAATAGCTTGGAGGTTAATCAATGAGCCAAAAGCCTGGTGGAAACAGGTTATGGAAAGCAAATATATCAATGGAAAAAGGCAAAAACTGCTTGAAACAGACATTCCCAATAGAGAAGCCACCAAAATTTGGCAACTATGTAAGAAAGCAATTCCCCTTCTCACTCAAAATACTTCCAAGATCCCGGGAGAAGGGGACAACATCAATTATGCTACAGATAGGATAATGGGTCTCCCTCCTTTAAACACAATTGAAGAAGCCATTCCCTTCATCCAACACCTCAATTGTAAAGGAATCCAGAGACTAGACCAGATATCGAAATGGGACGACGATACTGGAGCCTGGATTGACTGGGAGTTTCCAGCCACTCCTCCTGCTCTAGAAGCAAGCCTCAAAGCCTTCCAAGCAAATCTTCAGAATAGAGCTCCCATTAAAAAAGGTGCAGTAGACGGATTTCGATGGGAACCCTCGGGTTCCAGCTATACTGTCAAGTCTGGATATCAATACATTTGTAACAACACTTATCAGATTCCCATATGGAATCACTGGCGGTTAATATGGAAATCAGAGGCTATCCCCCAAAATCAAATTCTTCACCTGGTTGTTGTTAAAGGGCAAAGTCCTCACTTCAGAAAACCTTAGAAAGAGAGGGATTATAGGTCCTTCTAGATGTCCCAACTGCTGCTTAGCAGAGGAATCAATTCAACACCTGTTTCTGGACTGCCCCTTTGCTAAGAAATGCTGGACCAATTTGTTCTCCATGGGCAATCTATATTGGCATCCCCAGCAGAGCATCTCAGAAGCAATTCTTGAATGGAGAAAAAGCTGCCCTTGGAAAGATAAGAGGAGCGAAATTGTTAAAAGAATATGGGCTATCATCCCCCACAACCTTCTCTGGAAAATCTGGCTCGCCAGAAACAAAAAAATCTTCCAAAACAAGGAGAGCAATGTTCGGATGACATGCAATAAAGCCCACACATTGGCACAAGAAACAATAGCGGCAAAGTATAAAGGGAAAATACAAGCAGCAGACTACACAGTGGAGGAAAGATCAGTTATCAGACATATTCTAGATCGACCAGGCCATCACCAAGATACTCAGAGAATTGATAAACAGAAGCAAATCCAAACTAAGGAATGGGAAATCAGACTTTCAGCAAAGGAATACAAGGCATGGATGCAGAGTAGCAACTGTCCAACTCTTCACTTCGATGGAGCTTCAAAGTCCAATCCTGGACAAGCAGGAGCTGGAGGACTTACATCAAATGAGCTTGGGAGCAAAATCTGTAGCTATGAATGGAGTTTGGGAAGGAAATCAAACAATACTGCAGAGGCTTTAGCTCTCTACCAAGGACTAATGCAATTAAAAAATTTGGGTATCAAAAAGGTATTAGTCTTTGGAGACTCCACAATTATTATCCGCCTTATGAACTATAATCATCGCTCTCCCAACAGCAATCTTCAGCGCCTCATTGATCGCAGTAAACTCCTCCTCACTCAATTTAACCATATCAGATTCTATCATATCCTTCGCACGCTGAACATGGAAGCGGATAAATATGCGAACAAAGCAGTAGGAAAGCAGGAGGGCGTTTTATGTCTCAACAACAGAGAAGGATTTTATCCTCTGCCATGACTTTGAAAGCCTCAGGTACAGCCCAGATTCGCAGGACCCTTAAGTGTGCGAAGGGCATGGGTTACTCAGCAACAGGACAGATAGCAGACGGAAAACTTTGCCCCTCCAGTCATATCCGAGCCTCGTTCGACGCAATCGGCTGCCAACAAGATAAATCTATTCGTCTCAGTGCCGGCACAATGCTTGAAATCACAGCCAAAGGAGATCGCATGAAGGATTTGGGGCAGAGTCTCAATATTCACGTGATCTCGTTGCTAAATAGGCATTCTATCTCCTGCCCAAGTTATGTTATAAATAAGAGCATCAGCAAACAAAGCGTCCATCAATATGAGCATAAACTGGTTGAAGCAGACTGCCTTAGCCAGCGTCACAGAAGGAGCGACCCTCTGTTTCTCAGAAGAGCTGAATCTCTGGTATTGTCTTCTATACTTTTGCTTATTTTCACTCTAACTCTAGTCGTGGTGATCCACAGGCCATCACAAGTTCGTATCAGCTCGGCATCAGACTCCGTTGTTCTGGAACCATCCCATTCTGTGTTCCCCTGTCTTAGAACTCATCCGGCTTGCTCTGTTCGACTCTGGGTGCTCTCTCCAGCCCCCTCCCCTCTCCTCCTTTTCGTCTTAGGCTCTCCTTTCTCCCCAGTCGCCCTTCCTTCCCCCCGAACTCAGGTCTCTCTCCTGCCCTTGTCCCCTTCAGCTACAGCTGCGTTATTAAAGTCCCCTCCTAACCGCTCTCCTATTTTCGGTTCTCTGTCAGCGGGAATTAAATTCTATTCTGTCAGCACTCTCAGAAACAGCCAGCACGTCATAACCGCTCTGAGCTCTCCCGCCTATTTGGACCCTCTCTCCACCTACCCTTCCATCTGCAAATTTCACTCCCCAATGGCGCGCAGCGAGGATTGCTTCCACTGTGCTGACCTGCAAGCAGAGCTGGAAGAAATCAGGACTCAGCAGTCAATGTTAGACAAAAAGCAAGGTCTGTTGGATGCTCGATTAGAAGAGCACGATAGGCGTCTCGATGAACAAAGCAGGAGGCTCTTCGAGCAAGATCGTATCAACACTGAAAAATACAAAGCTGAAATCCAGCTCCTTATGCATAAGGCTGCCTCCCTCGAAGAGCAATTCGGGCTACTCACAAACCGCTGCACCCACGCAGAAGAGTCAATCTCTATTCTGCAATACATGATGGAAAAAATCACCAAAGGGGTAGCCACAAGCTCCTCCAGTGTCAAACAAGAAGCCAAAGCTGAGAATCTGGAGGAATCAACCGCTCGCCACATCCAACACATTATGATCGACTGAATGTATTTCAAATGCATCTTTTTGTTTTCCTCCTTTGTAAGAATCTATAGTAATTATGTATTTAGAAGTAGCAATCAAAGCAAACTAAGAAACAAAGGGGTAGCCAATTTTTGTAAACCCTTTGCTCTCTTTCAGTCTGCACAACCTATGTATCAGTGGATTCAAAATCTGTTTTTCTTTTCGGAATATAATACATAGCAACCGACAATTTCAAAAAAAAAAA
>APFE031603444.1:0-15495 GCA_000404065.3 Pinus taeda | reverse complement strand
GACCCAGATTGACTACGAAATTACAACATTTTACAAGGCAATTTTACATCTATTTTTAGCTTTGGGGGCATTGCCCCCGATCCCCCACTTGGGGGTGGGGAGGCGCTCCTAAAGATTGTTGCCACCCCCCTTGGACCCCACTTGAAGCACACATATTACGGGTGGCTTTGCCGCCACATTATGAACTAGGGTCCAATGTGGCGATACCTAAGCTCCACACCCAACACATATATCTAGCCTATGCAGCGCATTTTTCTCCCTCCTCTTCAATCAATTGGGTTGACATTCCTTTTATTACGATACATGATATGATCTTTTATCCTGTACATTTTCTACTGATGAGAGCATCATGGAGATCATGATGTCAGACGATGCACCGATGATCGTCACCATCATTCCACCTTGCCATATTCCTTCGAGAATAATCTTAGTGAACATTATCGACCCAATATCATTGAGATATTTGTGAATTTTGTATCCATCCATGACGTCGATTCTAAGAATATTTTTTTGAATATTGAAGAGTTTATTCCTCTCGATATTTCGATCAAACCTAACATTATCGAGAATCTACATATCGTAGTGTCTTGCTCTCCCGATGAGATCAAGACCTATAAAACCCTATTCCATGAATTTAGAGACATTTCGACCTGGTCTTATGAAGAGATGCCAAGTATTGATTGAAACATCATTGTGCATGAAATAAAGACATATCCTGATGCTAAACTAGTTTGGCAATGCCTTCATCTGAGCCATCCCAAGAAAGTTTCCGCTAATAAAGCCAAAGTTGAAAAACTTCTATGCGCTAGTTTCATATACCTAGTACCTCTAACTGATTGGGTATCCAATATTGTTCCTGTCATGAAGAAACGTGGAAATATTTGTGTGTGTGTCGATTACCAAGACATTAATCATGTTTATCCAAAGGAAAATTATCCTACTCCATTTATCAACTAGATTGTTGATGATTGTGCTGGTTGTGAAATATTCTCCTTCATGGACGATTTTTTGGGCTACAACCAAATCAACTTTGTCCCAACCAACCAACGTAACACAACATTCATTTGTCCCTGGGGCACATTTGCATATAAAAAACTCCCTTTCAGATTGAAAAATGTTGGGGCGACATTTAAGAGGGAAATGAACTATGCCTTCCATAACATTAAACATATTGTATAGCCATGTTTGGATGATCTACTTGATCACTCAAAACATTGGGTTGATCACCCAATGCATCTCAGGGCCATCCTTATACATTGTAGACACTATAACATTTGACTCAATCTGCACAAGTGTGTGTTTTGTGTTAGCTCTAGTCAACTTCTCGGTTTCGTCGTATCAAAACATGGAATTTGTATTGATCCTTTGAAAGGCGATCCTAGATTTTCCTGCTCCTTCCTCCCTCATTTAGCTACAATTATTCCAAGGGAAGGCTAACTTTATATGAAGATTCACGCCCAACTCCACATAATTGACCAAAGGATTTACTCACATGTTAAAGAAAAGGTCTCCCTTCCATTGGGATGACACTTCCCAAAAGGTATTTGATGCCTTGAAAGATGTTCTGATTCAGGCATCATTGTTGTATCCCCCAGATTACTAACGCAAATATTTCTTGTACCTTGCCACTGTAATTACTACCATCACTATGGTATTGGTCCAGGGGGACGATGTATGGAATGAGCATCATATTTATTACTTGAGTCAGAACCTCAATGATATCGAGATCAAGTATACTCACGTCAAAAATTTAGCTTTGGCAGTTGTCTAAGCTGTCTAAAGGTTTCACCACTATATCCTACTCCACAAAACTATGGTTGTTTCTGATTGTAACCCCATGACATAGATTTTTTCATGCCAATTCCTAAGGGGAAAGTACTCCAAATGGATTGTTATCCTACAAGAGTTTGATTTGGAGTTCATCAAATCCAAGTAAAAGAAATCCTTAGTTTTTCTTGAGCTGATTTGTGACCTTCCCACTACTCAAACTCAAAATGCAGACAAGTCATTGTTCCCGATCTCGTCATCTGGCCCATGGTATGGAGACATTATTATAAATCTCTAGACCCATAGTTTTTGGTTTGATACATCTCGCTCTAACGAACTACATATCCAATATCAAGCCTCACTCATGAGGAGGTTGAGAAAGTCCTGAATGAATGCCATGCTCAGTGATGTGGTGGTCATATGTCTGGTTATGCCACCACACAGAAGATCTTGCATGCTGGTTTCTTTTGGTTTGCCATGTTTTGCGACTGCATCCTCATCGTCCAAAGGTGTCATACATGCTAGATACAGGGTCGTAAAACCCATGCTCTGCCCACTAATTTTCATCCTGTTATCGTTGTTGGTCCTTTTGAGAAATGTGGCATTGATTCCATGACATGTAACCCACACTTGGGCAGGGGGAATGGCTATATCATTGTAGCAGTAGACTACTTTACCAAGTGGATCGAGGCAATGACAACATACAATAACACCAATGAAACAATTGCCTTATTTTTCTTCAACCATGTCATTTCACAGTTTGGTGTTCCACAGGCTATAGTTATGGACCATGGAATTTTTTTTTGTAATCACATGATGTTTGAACTAACTACCAAGTTGGGCCTCTCCCATGAGAGCTCAACCCCTTATTACCCTCAGGAAAATGGGCAAGTTGAGGCATTCAATAAAGTTCTCAAAAGTATGCTTAAGCATATGATAGGGGTCCACAAATCAAATTGGAATCTAATCCTTTATGCAGCCTTGTGGGCATATTAAACCTTCATTAGGGCTACTACCAGGTTCGCACCATTCCAATTGGTTTATGGTCTAGAAGAAATCATTCCAATTGAATGTGAAATTCCATATCCCAAACTTGTTGTCGAAATCCTCCCTGCCACTTCCATGGAAGAGGAACATCTCTTACATTTAACGCACTTAGATGAATCCCTGCGTGATGCTATGATGAATAATGAATCCTATAAGAAACGTATCAAGGTGCAATATGACAAGAGTGTCAAGCCTCGTGTCTTCTTGGAAGGAGACCTTGACCTACTATATGATCAAGAGTCTAATAAATTAGGATTGGGGAAGTTTGAGCCAATGTGGCTAGGTCCATATATTTTTAAAAATGTTCTTTCTATAGGGGCCTATGAACTTGTTGATTTCGATGGAGTTCCACTAGCGCAACCTATAAATCAGTTGTACCTTAAGAAATGATATGATTGATTTTTTCCTACTATTTTTGTTAATATTGTTTATATTTTGTTTATAGATGTCAGCATCCCTTGAACCATATGTTGGTTATGCTGATGGTTCTAGTCGTAGTACTCAAAACATTTCTTCAGCAACATGGGCTATATATGCTCTAAATGACGAGTTAGTGAGTTTACAAGAGATTTGTATCAGTTACTCTACGAATAACATCGTTGAATATAGCGCAGTGATCAAGCTATTATCTGATGCTATTTCTCATGGTATCTGTTGTATAGTTATCAAACTCGACTCACAACTTGTAGTATTACAGTTGACTAATGTCTATTCATTTAGAAGTCCAACTATGTTTCATATATTGTTAAAGTTTTTCCTTTTGGAAAGACATTTTAATTTCATCCAATATCAACACCTTTCTAGAAATATAAATACATTGACAGATGCATTGGCTAATCATGTTTTAGATATACATTTGCAACACATGAAAATAAAATTCAATACACATCACATACATTGAAAGCGATAATAGGACCATAAGAAACACTCAAGATAGTTTTATATATATCAAAGTTTGGTTTTACAAAGAATTGTTCCTGAGACACATATGGCCACAAGACTTATCACGTCAAAAAATATACATGCAGTCAAAATATGGTTATAAGCTTCCTAGTAGACTAATCATAGTGCTTATGATAACATGCCACTATGTGACCCATCTTGCATAGTTGCTAGATGATACAACCAGGCACGCCAATAGTATAATGTTACAGTCTCATAGGAAGTTGGTCAACCCTAGTTTGAGCTATGTTGTGGTTCAACCCCTCCTTGTGACGCTCAACCTATCCAAGGGTCTTGACCACATTGAGATCCTATAGTACCTCTCTTCATGTTGCCTCAACCTGTTATTCCACTGGTGCCTGATGTGGGTCTCTTGCACGTTGGAGATAGGAGAAACACATAGGTTGAACGAGTCCAATATCTACATGTACAAATCAATAGTTTAGTCTCAGATACATTAAAAATCACAAAAAAATTGTAAAACTTAAAAAAAAATGATCAAAATATTTCTTGTTTTACCTATGGCACCACATCGCTCACCATCAGGAAGCACACGCTCTAGATCTACGCACAAATCCATCCCAGAATATGGATAATCTTCAATCATAATGAGATGCATGCATAGCCATCTGAAGAAGATTGGTGTGAAGCTCATCGAGGACAGACTTGGATGTCTGGACATGAGATCCACCCACCTCCTCATGTGTGGGAATCTCGGATCTATAGGCTCGAGTGAGATATGTTGTGGCCGAGCAATGGAATCCTCTCTAAGGAAAACAAGATCAATATCGAACAATATCCAAAGTTCTTCAACTATCCATCCTTCTCCTTGGACAGTTGTTATTTCATGTTTACCAGTACTCCCTCACTCCATTTGAATGTTGTCGACTCTATACACTCTAGAGAGTACTACATATATGACTTATTAGCTAAATGTAGAGTAGAATTGTTGGCCAATCTAGCAATGATGAATAGGATCATTCTCAAAGACAATTGGACCACATGTTTTATCTTGATTTTCCCATCCTTGGTTGGTTGGATCGAGGTCTACAGTTTGTACTAATTTAATCTTTGATCATCTTTCTACCCCTCCTCAAACCAAAAAATGTGATGGGGGAACCTCTACTTGATAAAATAGTCAAGAAATATATATCTTCCACCTGTATCCCGAGCATATGTGCTCCAAGTCTGAATTCTTGTGGCTGAACATCCCATGCTCGCACAAGATACTCTAACAACTCCATCTATTGCCTCATACGAGGAAGCCAGAAGAATTTCAGTAGCCCAGAATTCCTTAATATCTGGATAGTGGCTAGATCATTTGCTACATTCATATCTTATTTCTCATGTTCTCTTTCCTACCATATTAAAGCCATTTTGTTCTAGTAGAAACCCGCAACATCACAAGAAGGATCATGAGGACAAATATCATGCAAAAACTAGAGAAATTTTGAAAGAAACAAACAAAAACAAATTCAGAATTGTGGCCAGTGCACCCCCCTATGAGGAGACAGTGCATTGCAACACCCTCCTCAGTGCATTTCTTGCCTGCTCAGCACTCCTCTCAACTTTTTTCGGGTGCATTGGAACTAGGGAAAAAAATTAGAGCCTTAGGGCCCTAAAAAATTGAAAAAAATTGCATGAAATGACAAATGGAACCATGAAAGGAAAGAGGGAGGTAATAGCTCCTACCTGGAAGTGACGACACTCGAAATGGTCCATTGGATTGGTCGCAATCATCTACAGAGGATTGAGGGAAAGAAGCACTCAGAGGTCACTCACCAAGAGGTATAATGTGAGATGGTAAAAGCGAATTGATTTTTGTTTATCTATTGTCATTTTCATAATTATTCTATTACTATTTTAATGTTTTGACCTATATATGACTCGATTTTATCATGAAACAAGTATTTTTAATCTTTTGGTGGTGTTCTGAGTAGGTTGACATTTGTTTAACAGATTTTATGGTTTTTCAAATGGTGCACAAAGTGTCAATGATTGATGCACTTCAATATGCAGTGAGTCCCACCTGCTCACCGGGATGCCATGTGCCACACTGTGGGCCCCCTTTTTTCATATTTGTCAAATTTCAAACTGCAATAAGTTGGTCATACATACTCAGATTTGAGTGTCCTCTGTGCCACCAAACTCGTAACGACAAGCACTACAACTTGGTCTTGGTTTCGCTACATTTCGAAGACTTTGATTTTTTTTAGCCTTTCTAGATCCTCCTTGATCAGTAGTAGAGCCTATGGGAGATGTAATGGATGTTTCGTAAGCCTTGGTAATCCGACATAGAGGAGGCAAGCAACCTAGTTAAAAATTGAAGTCTTTGCAAAGAAGCGAAAGTTTCAAGAGAATGCGTAGGCAATATAAACGTCGAAGATACTCTGAAAATGTCAGAACTCGAGAGAAACAGAGTTAGAAGGTGCACTTGCTAAAGAGAAAAGCAAGCAGACTATGTCTTGGATGTGCCAGGTAGTTGGCAAGGGAACTGCATGCCAAAAGTCGATTAAGATTTTGTATTTGGATATTGATATGAATGGAAAATTGGACAAGAATGGGAGAGGAGCGGAGTGTTGTTGTAGCTAACTATAAAATTGCAACAATAATGAATAGGAGGTTGTGAATCGAAGCAACGTGTTAGCCATGTAAGGAGGAAAGTGTGTATAAATTTTGAGAGAAGCGAGAAAATCTCAGGTCAAGGTATGGATCGTGCAAGATATATAAGCCAAGGGACTGTTCACGTGGATGAGAAAGAATGAAGATGGAGTGGCATAGAGTGAAGGAGCCATCATGTGACATATGGACACCCTAAGGGTTTTGGTCTAAACTATGAAATCCTGATATAGGCAAGTGTATTTCCGTAGGAAGTTGTGAGATCTGATGTTCATACATACATGTTGCATGGGAGTAAGCATTGTTGTAAGGCCTTAAGAGTTTGCTCAAGCATACATGTATTGTAGTGGTGCATGGAGTCATCAGGTTGTGGAATGAACCACTTGGAAAGGTACCAGGGTGGGAGGTGTACTAGTATCTTGGCTTGAGGGGGGGTTTGATATGAGATCTAATGTGTGAGATGGTTGAAGAATGGGACCAGGACAATCTCCCTAAGTCAAGTTTAAGGGGGGAATTGTTAGGGTGGTTTAGGTAAACTATACTGGTTCAAGTTATCGATGGTTTTCGAGTTCTAGGTATATGACAACCCATGGTTTTTCCCATGATATTATCCTCCAATGTAGCGGACTTAGAGTCTGGGAAAAATAATATTAATTCGTCCTACTAGCTAGTGGGATCAAACAATGGTATCTTTAGACACTCTCACTTCACTTAGTGCTCAGTGATCCTAACAACATTGATTTATGACTACAAAATTAGGTTGTTAGGGTTAAATTTCATTTCCCATTGAGAATTGTTATGTGAGATTTGATTAATAAGAATCATTCTATAATAAAAGAGAGTATTTTATTTATGATACAATTATCTTTCAAGATTCAACATATTTGTATCCTTATAAAATTTTAGTAAAATCCAAGCCACATTAATCCATTTCTCCTATTAATTCTCATTATTTCAAATATTTTGACTTTTTTATGGGGCTTCATTTGGTAACTTAGATGAGTGTGAAGTTGGGAGAGATATAGTTCTAGATAAAAATAAGGCTTCCTCATTTAGAGGTGGACATGTCAAAGAATCAAATAACGAGATAACATCCATGTAACACATTTACTTATGATTTTGGCATTTCAGTATAATATTAGTAATTTTGTTGTATGTTGATTCCAGGTTGTTGGTGTCATGATTGAAAGGAACATTTTCTTCTAGAAATATTTTATTGAGATCAATGATTCCTAAAGTAAAGGATCTTGAATATTGTTTTCAAAATATAAAAAAATAGCATATTTGTAGGGAAAATAGTGAAGGCAAATGAGAAGTCCAAAGAAACAATGTATGGATTCAAGGGTAACTAGTTTCTACATATGTTGTGGTTCTAATTACTTACAAAATTCAAACAAGTATTAATTTGGGTTGAGTATCTATTGTATTCTCAACTTCCATGAAGAGTGATAGTGGGTGGATGGTGTTGTAAGTATAAGTTAACACTAAAAATAATACAAACATTTTTCAAATTTAATACTAATGAGTTTGCATAGTAGTTACACTTGGGTTTAGTGGTTTTTAAGTCTCAAAAATAATAAAATCATTTGATGAGAAAACATTGATGTGTTAAAGATAAAATCACACATATAGTTGAATGTCAGGGTCATGGTTAATGGAGATTCAACTTCAACCCGAGGGACTTGACTTCAATTTAAGTACAATATTTTTTTATCAATAAAGTATTTTTGACACTAAGTGTATAGTGGTAATTTTTATTTAAATTACAAGTTTTAAAATATTTTAAAATTTTGATGAATAAATTTAATTAAATTTAATAAGTGGTTGTTTTTAGTGAGATTTTTTAGATTTTGGAAAATTTTGAGATGAAATTTTGATTTTTGTTATTTAAACTGGCTTTTTCACTGTACATATAGATTTGGTATCCTGAAAAACACTCAAACACTTTTATTGTCCAGAGTTACTTATCAAACTTGTGATTTCAATAAATCTCATATAAGCTTTTAAAAAAATTAAACCAAAACATCAAATTTTTTTTTCAAAAAATCACACTAAAATACCTAGTATTATTATAAGATAACTCATATTATAGGAATGCAATTGATCTAAGTTTAGCAGAAAGGTGATTAATATATTAATCTCTCCCTAGCCAGCCAGCAGTAGCCTCCCCGTCAAAGTCACTCCACTCACCCACTCTCCAATACCAATAGTTTATAGTTTATCCATCATCATCATAGGGAGCATGCCAGACAGCAGAGGAGTCGGATAATCAGATGCCCACTTCCGTTTGTTCCCGGCTTTGAGATTAGATATATATTTTTGTCTTACAGCGCACACACTAGATACCCGACTCTGGAAAGTCCTCAGATGGCGAGGTGCGGGAGTTCACGAAAATATAAAATCATTTGATGAGAAAATATATACCAAAGAGTGAAAACTATGTTGATAGAAAAACATTTGGTGGGTGGGCCCCAAAAATTCCATCGTTTTTTCAAGTGCGCACATTTTTGTCGGTTTCTGCTTTTTATCGCCGCCGAAGAGCATCTCGCTCTTTACGTGTACGACATCGTAAATTAATCGTCCACCTGTGAAGGGCCTACCACATGTACATTTTCTTAATTACTTGGAAGGTGTCCAGTTGTACAGCATGTGAACCTTGATGCCACTGAAAACGTGTTCAGACATGACCTTTCAAAGAGCGCCCGGTTTATCGTATTGGCCGGGCCAAAACGCGTGGAAACATGAGCGTCGAAAATAGCGCGCGATTTATTCTATCGACCCATGGAAAACATGACCCCGGAAAATGCGCTCCCTTTATTCTATTGATCAGTGGGATTATAGATCTCTCAGCGGTTTAATGTCTGTAAATTTCTCTGCGTACCAAAGTTTTCATTGCAAATTTTCCAGAATTTCTGCGCTTTGAGACTCGTTGCTAATATCCTTCCTTGCAAACGGATTCGGTAGCATCGAACATCCTTGTGATCACCTCCATTTCTATTTTCCAATCGGCAATGGCTCAACCCTCCAGCTCCGCTGCTGCTAATTCTGACCACGATGTGTTTATCAATCTTTGTGGTCCGGACGCAAAGAAAAATTTTGGCAGCCATCTCTACCGGAGTCTTCTTTCACATGGACTGAGAGTCTTCCTGGATCAGCGTGAATTGCGACGGGGAGATGATTTCAGTGTTCAGATTGAACACGCCATTCGATCGGCCTCGGTTCATGTGGCCATATTCTCCCGACGATATGCCGATTCACCTTTGTGTCTAGATGAACTTGTCCAAATGTTGGACACGAAGGCTCCTATAATTCCAGTGTTCTACCACCACGTGAAGCCTGATGAGCTTCGGGGGACCCGTGGCAAAAAACAGAGAACTTATGCTGAAGCGCTAGACGAACTCGCAAGGGAAACTGACCATGATGGTCAGACTCTGCGGCACAGTACCAGCAAGATTCAAAAGTGGAGAGATGCTCTTCGTGAAGTTGCAAAGAGAAGCGGTTTTGAGCTGGAAGAGTGTAATGGGTGAGAACTCAAAATCCCATCCCCTCTGGCTATTCTATTATTTTATTTATGTTCTTCTGAATAACCATAGCCAGCTTCTTTTTCTCATTGCTTTTATTTATCTTTTTGTTAATAATCAGCGATGAGGGGAAGCTACTAAAGAAGGTGGTTAAAGAGGTGTTAGAAAGGGTGAACAAACCAGCCTTACCCCGGGACGTAGGTAAATATCCAACAGGTCTAGATGAGAAGGCTAAAGATTTTGAAAATTTTTTGTCGCGGCAACAGCAGAGGGGAAATCATCAGATCTGGGGGATCATGGGGTTAGGTGGTATAGGAAAGACCACGTTGGCGACAGAATTCTTCAATAGGAAAATATCAGATTATAGTAGATCCTGTTTCTTATCTGATGTTAAAGATAAGAAAGATAATGATTTAATTTCATTGCAGAAAAAGCTCCTTCAGATGTTGAATGTACCAAGTGCGGAAATAGACAGAGTTACGGATGTTCCTGAAGGTGTAAGAATGATCCGAGAGCATCTCTCATCTGTTAACTGCTTAGTAATTATAGATGATGTAGATCATGAGGATCAGGTTCATGCGCTCTTGCCACATCAAACTGTTCACCACTCAAATAGCTTAATATTGATAACATCTAGGGACAGACAGGTTCTCATAAACTCAAATGTGGAAGAGGAGTGCATATATCCCCTAACCATCCTTGGTGAAGGATATTCTCGTGAGCTTTTCTGTTTGCATTCCTTCAAGCAGTCCTATCCACCCCCAGAATTTGATTTTTTGGTAAAAAAGTTCGTAGAAGCCTGTGGTGGTTTGCCTTTGTCTTTAAAGGTATTTGGGGCACGTCTTAGAGGAAAAAAAAAAGCTGTCTGGGAAGAAGAACTGAATAAACCACTACCCAGTGGAATAAAACAAATTCTTCAAATCAGTTATAACGCTCTGGAGGAGGAGGAAAAAGAGATATTCTTGGATATCGCCTGTTTTTTCATAGGAGAAGACAGGGATAGGGTGATAAGGATAGTCGGGGAGAGTGGGTTTCAAAATATAGTGGACAGATCTCTAGTAGACGTGGATCGTGAAAAAAGGATAAAAATGCACGATCACGTCAGAGCCCTGGGAAGAGAACTTGCCAAAGGTTCAGGATTGCCGGGTCGGCTGTGGCGTTGGACAGAGGAGGACAATGGTGATTTGTTGCGGAAATCACTGGTAAGTGTTAAACGATTCAATCCTCTTTTTCAATTGTTTTCTGTTTTCTAAATTCTTCCATCATTTTGCAAAAGGAATGGGTAATAGCTGTCATGTCTCCAGAATGGACAGATGACAGACGTGCGAGGAGTTAGAATAGATTTTCGCGATAAAGTAGATGACGGTATTCGTATGAGTAGTTTGCAATTTCTTGACGCCGAAGGCGATCTTATGGAACGCATTTTGAGAAAGGTGTCTTCTCCAAATCTCAAATGGCTGCGCTGGACCAGAAGTTTCCTTTCTCCTTGCGAACATTATACCCTGCCTCCCTGGGTTCCTATGAAAAATTTAAGGGTTCTGCAAATTGAAGGGCACAGCTTGAAAACCTTGTGGGAAGAGGAATTGGAGGTAAATTAGGATTTTTTTGAATTAAAGTCAACACTTTTTGAATTAAAGTTTGTGTTTACTAGCTATTGATATTGTAGCACATGGTATATGTTCTCAGGGTTTCTTTTAATGAGAAAGATGATATTTTTATATTTTTTCTGAACATTTTGCAGCCACCTTTAAAGTTGAGGGAGTTGGAGATTCGGACTCGCCTCTCGGACATTCCAAAGTCTATAGGGCAGCTAAACCACCTAGAACGGATTGTAATTTGTTCTAAATACAATGAACAGGTCACTATCACAGAATTGCCAGAAGAATTCTGTTTTCTGCGGTCGTTGAAAGTACTGGTGTTGGAGAGATGGTCAAGTATGAAGGCATTGCCGAATTGCTTCGGTAATTTAACCGAACTCCAACACATCCAGCTGTCTTTTTGCACAGCTTTGGATAGCCTGCCAGAATCTTTTGGTAATTTAACCAACCTCCACGACCTTCAGCTGTCTGAATGCTCCGCTTTGAAGAGGCTGCCAGAATCTTTTGGTAAATTAATTAATCTCCAGCGCATCGACCTGTCTCACTGCTCGGCTTTGGAGAGGCTGCCAGGTTCCTTTGGTAAATTAATTAAACTCCAGCATCTTGATTTGAGGGGCTGCTCAGGATTAAGGTTGCCAAGAGAAACACTAGGAGATATAAGTACGCTTAAGTACATAAATCTCAGTGGATGTAGAAAGATTGAAGTACTCCCTTCACAAGTGGCACATCAGAGGTCGCTTGAACAGTTACGTTTGAGAGGTACAAATTTAAAAGAATTCCCCAGTGCAATTGGACAGTTCAGCTGTATGGAAGTTCTGGAATTAGGAGCAGACCCTTTGCTGGACAAGCTTCCGTTTCAACTATATGACTTGAAGAAATTGAAGAAATTGAGTATATATGGGTGGCAGGAATTGAAAGTTTTGCCAGATGCGCTATGTGACTTGAAGAACTTGAAGGAATTGAGTATATGGAGCTGTAAAAAATTGAATTGTTTGCCGCGTTTGATAGGTGACTTGAGTAACTTGGATATGTTATATATAGAGGACTGCCATGAATTGAACCGGTTGCCGACTTCTATTGGACGGTTGACTCAGTTGACTTATTTGAAGGTATCTCAATGTCCGTTCATATGCAAACTGCCGTTAAAGGAGGAGGTCTTCAGAGGAAAAAGTGAAACTTTGAATGATTTTCAGATACTTCCGCGGCTCCAAGTGTTAGATGTTTCAGAGACAGGGATATCAGAGGTATCATTCGCTGAAAGGGTTTGCTGCAACCTCCGACGGCTTTCAATAGGGAGGTGCAATAAAGTGGTGGAGGTTGGAAAATTCCCAAATACACTCATATATCTATCATTTAGTGGATGTGTGAAGTTGAAGCGCATTCGGGGATTGGGGCAGTTGACAAAGCTTGAAAAACTATACATTGAAAGTTGTTCGGAGTTGGAGGAGCTGGAAGGCATCCAACACTGTATATGTCTGACGCTGTTGAACGTAAGTGGATGTGTGAAGTTGAAGCGCATTCGGGGATTGGGGCAGTTGACAAAGCTTGAAAAACTATACATTAAACGTTGTTCGGAGTTGGAGGAGCTGGAAGGCATCCAACACTGTATATGTCTGACGCTGTTGAATGTAAGTGGATGTGTGAAGTTGAAGCGCATTCGGGGATTGGGGCAGTTGACGAAGCTGGAATCCCTAATGGTTGCAAGTTGTTCGGAGTTGGAGGAGCTGGAAGGCATCCAACACTGTATATGTCTGACGCTGTTGAATGCGAGTGGATGTTTGAATTTGAAGAACATAAGGGGATTGGGGCAGCTGAAAAAGCTTAGATTCCTAGACATTAAAGGGTGTTGCGAATTAGAAGACGTGGAAGGCATCCAATATTGTACGTCGTTGGAGATGTTTTATGCTCCAAGATGTCCCAAACTGCAGTTGAATGCGGGAGTAAAGGAGCAACTGTGTAACGCTGTATTTGAGTGACACGGTTAATTAATTAATTAACCGAGGGGCGCGGTCCTTGCACAACATTTTCATGGGTGCTGGAGGTACTATTATGTGTTTTATTTTTATTGAGTTGTATCACTAGTCTTTGTCATTAGTATTTTATAGCCGTGAAGTATTGTTTTTCATTGTTATTTTTAACATAAATTTAATTATTTTAAGAAAAATAACTTATGTAAATTATTTTGAAATTATATCATATCTAAATATAATTATTGGTTCAAAAAAATTCATAAATAATAATTCTAAATTTAACAGTCTTTGTGTAGCAGAATCACTTTATAAAGCTATATATGTTCGGGATGATTAGATAATTAGGCAGTAAGGCTTTTCCTCTGAAATCAATTTTCCTTTGACGTTAAGTGTCCATTTGTGAGCGCTTGATTTTGTTGTTAGACGATTAAAATTGTTTGAGCCATCGGATTCATAAAAAACGGTTCAACTATGGGGACTCTGTATTGTTGATAAAGCGTCGGCTTCGCCACAACATCAACTGCTTCCATTCCCAGCACTTGCTCGAATGTATCGGTCCCAATCTTCCTCAAGTGCTCGTCTGTGTTTCACGGCAAACGCAGAGGTTTCAGATTCAATTCTCTGCGATGTCAATCCTTGCAATCCACGGCTGTTTCGAAGGACCTCTCGACGCAAGCGGGGAACGGATTCCTAAAGCCGAATGCTGTTGAGCGCAATGTGATTCGGCTGGGTTTAGTTGAGTTCTTCCAAACAGCAAAGCGAGACAATACCGATTTGTTCTCCCCATGGATTTACAGAATCCACCCATCAAACAGGAATGAAGCATTCAGAGAGCTATACTTGTGTTATATCCCGTGATTCAAATGTGAGCACAAACAACCCGCATACTCATTTCCGTATAGAGTGTGAAATTGTGCAATACCCTGTTCAAAAGCAAGATGAACATGAAATGTGGGATGTGGCATCGCTAGTTCGGAGCTATTCAAATGTTCCAACATTTCCTGTTGCCCATTTTCTCAGGGCTTGCTATCTTTGCAAATGGAAATTTAACCATGGAAAGGACATCTACATGTACAGGTATGTTATAATGATCACACGATTGCTTTAAACCTCTGAGAATCGATTGAATTGATTAAAATTTCCCATTCTTAATTAGTCACATTCTCCGTTTGCTGATTATTGCAGGGGTGACATGGCATTCAGTTTTTACATTTTATCCATTTGCTGAGTGTACACGGTGTACAATCTGGACCTTTGTGCTTTGCTTGGTTGAGGTGTGGTGTCCCCTTTGTATGTCAATGAAGAGTAGAATCTAAGGGATTGGTGGTTGTCATCAGTATTGTGTATTAAATTTTTTGGGTTATCATTTTTTCAACTTTGAAACACCTTACAAAAGAAAATATATATGCTTTAACTCAAACCTTATTTCACTTATCCACCACAGAATATCGTTTGAAACTGTTGATACCAAGTCAATGTTTACAGGAATTACGTACATTTATTTGCTACTGGAAAGTGATAACAAATTTAATTAGTCTTATTAATAATCCCCACTAGAGCGCTCTCCCTCCTTGAAATGATGGTTTCAGTTTGCATCCCTCACAATAATTATGGTCCTGGCAATATTTGAAATGTCCTTGGGAATAATATGACAACCCCCCCACATAGGAATGTTCTTTATGACTTGGAAAGGAACTCCAAGAGATGGAGATTATCAACCCTTTCGTTGTGGCCCAAAAAGATAATTTTAGTGCTCTCTTTGTCCACAGCAAACACATTATTTGGTGTAGGGAAATAACTTCTTGTCTTCACAGCCCTAGCAAATCTTTCTAACGTTGCATAAATTTCATGTGATTGTGGGTGTGATTTATCTCCTCTGATAAATGTATAATTTTTTTTTCTTAACCACAACCGAGCTGCATTCTAGCCCCCCTTTCAAACCCCTGTCTTTAATAATTTTCCTCACTTTAGCTAGACCATATAACCTCTTTTCTATCACATATGTGTTCACTAAAGTAATATAATTTCCAA
>APFE031603428.1:0-12979 GCA_000404065.3 Pinus taeda | reverse complement strand
TTCAACACATACTGACGGGCATGGACAACATAATGTATGTCAAAGGGAGAGAATATCTTGGTCCACCCTTTTCCCTTGATGTCAAAGGGGGAGAGTGCCTTGGTGTTGTTATTGCCATCAAGTCCAAAGGGGGAGATTGTTGGCATTATGATACAGGTGTTTTCCTTGATGGAAACTCACTCAGATGATAGTTCAACAGTGCAGCAAGTCAACAACAAAGGATTGCAGATTAGAATCCAAAGAATGAAGAAAGAGAGGTATACATTGGTTCACTTTGTCCAAGAAGTGTATACACGCTGGTTAACAGAACAAAAGTAGCGTATAACGTATGCACACACTTTCACAAGAGGAAAAGCACGCACATGTTGGAAAACCATGTTTTTGGTCCAAGGCATTTTGATGCAAGGTATTGATCCAAGGTATTTGGTCTGAGGTATTTGGTCCAAGGTATTGGCCCTTGGTATTTGGTCCAAGGTATTGGTCCTAAGTGGTTTTGGTCCAAGGTATTGAGAAATGCCTAAGAGTATATAAGGAGGAGAAGATCATTAGACCAATTGTGCAAGCAATAAGATTCTAAGGAATACTTTTGTCTGAAGTATATTTTATGTTACAGGGTTGTGTTTGGGACTGGATCTGAAATATTTACGTGCACCTTGAGTTCAATGTTGGATCAGGATCATGAGAGATGAAATAACTTATTCTCTAATGATCTAATATTGGTTGAAACTAGATATGATGTTTTGCACCTATTTTACTCATTATCCATTAAGATCTAGGTTTGTATGAAGTCTGGAATTATAGCAAAGTTCTAAGTCAATATTTCCAGATATGTATGCAGGTTCATCTAGACCAAAGAGCCTATACATGCAGGTTCGGTTCTTTCAAGTAACACATACAAAAGAAAAGCTTCTTTTTCAGATTTGACTGAATTATCTGGTCAAATTCTGTTATTTTATTGTTGTCTATCAATAAAGTCTTCTTAGATCTTAATGTAAAAATTGAATACATAAGGAGGATGGCATTTGATTGATTGATTGTATAAGTGAGAAGAAGTGATCGTTGTCCCCATCTGTGTAAAGCTATGAAAGTTGATAGTAGATATTCAGTATATTGATAGTTGGTACAGACTTGATTCAAAAGTTTATGTTTGCAGTAGTTTTGAAGGTATATGGAGGTTCAATTAATGGAAGTAGCGTATACACGTAGTTTGGGTGTAGCCAAGTAGTGTATACATTCTAATGCAGGGTTCTAGGTTCAGTACATTGTTATGGTGTCAGTGATCTGGTTGTTCAGATTAACTGAATATTGGTTGATGTAGTTTTATGTTTGAAAGCTTTGATGGGTCCAGTGTCAAAATTTGATGAAACATGGCCTTCAAATGGTGGTGTTGGGATCCAAGAGTATCCAATCTAAAAATTCATGAAACATGGTCCCTGGTGGAAAAGTGGAGTTTTTTGTAGGCTGGCACCTACGTACTAGTAAACATATTGGCTAGTACAAGAGCTAGGCGGTTGTAGCTCCCTTCCAGTAGAAGCTAGAGAAGGAGAGAAGGTTGTAACCTTCTGTAGGTAGAAGCCTGCATACTGGTATGAGTCTACACCAATACAAGAATGTAAACAAATTTTCTTATTATTAAAAGAAGACAGAGACGAGAGAAGCAGGTGGTTTTTTACCCACATTGGGTTTCCACCTTAAATCTTGGTGTTCATTTATGTTGCTTATGTGTGATGCTTTATTCTTCTTTTACTGCACTGTCTAATAAATCTCTGATATACTGGTTTAAGCTCAACACATTATAATTGTCTAAATCACAAGTTCTCTACATATACACTGGTTTCTTTAAGCACAGTCGCATGTACATGCTATAGCGTATATAAATCTGTTTGGGAAATAAAATTATTAATCTGATAATACTGATTCAGCCCCCTCTTAGTATTATTTCCAACAATCATGTACCAGCACAAGCAGCTGGTGCACACACACCATGTTGATGATTGATCTGTGAAAGTGTGGGAGAGAGAGCATGTGCAACAACCCAGCCTGCTCCTCTGACCCGCTTCATGGGTTCTAACCGCATAACTCTAGTCTCTTTGTAGTAGATATTCTTCATATATTTTATAGTGGCCAAATGAGGGAATCTCTCATGGTCCACAAGATCCCAATCCTCCATCTTTAGCACTAGAATGTGCGTTAATACTGTGCCTTCAAATTCAACATGTGTTTGACAATATGGGTGTCGATACTATAAACTTCCAGAAATCAGGGCCTTTCATAACTTTTGTCTTCCCTTTACGGGGAGGGATATACTCTAGGAGCCGTGTGATAGGATCTCCCTCCTTAACATCCAATTTCTCCACGTCGTGGAATTTTTATTCCTCCAGGACCACAACTTTCTCTAGCTACTTATCCTTCTTCTATGTCGCACCTCTTGGTTTTTCCTTGATGAATGTCTTACTAGCATGGGCTTCTTTTGCTTCTCTTTCGTAGTTGATTTCTTCAGCCTAGGTGACCTTGGTGCCATATGAACAGTGGGTGTAGCTTCCATGCTCATTATTTCAGGTGCCACCACGTCGGAGATGGCAGCTTCATAACTCACAACTTCTGCGAGATTTGTGGTAGTCATTTGCGCGAGAATAGTCCTCTAGTTAATTTCAGGCAATGTTGCGAATATCAGATTGGCAACTAAGTGCTACCACACCTTACGATTCATACATCAACAATAAGAGGGCTCATATATAATTCTCATGACACAAAGTGCTCTTCAACAGACCAACACGCCCAATTTATAAGGGGGTTTTGAATTCAAATCCGACTGTTCCCTCCAATTTCTAATCATAAATGCATCTTTCGCGGCATATCTTCAAAGATTTTTTCCATAAATGGTGCCTACCCACTCCTGCTAATGGAATTTTTTCCCTCAGATCATGAATAGTAACTCCAATGGCTACTTTTGGACCCTTCTACATGACACCATCCTCCATGGTGCAACTCATCCAGTGCAGATTCACCTGTCGCACTTATGTCTTCCATCACACAGCCTCCCTACTACGTTTTTCTCCCCATCAGCCAGTGTAGTTTATAGTCTCGCAATCCCTTATAGCTACCTAGATTACTAAGACTGTCCTTCTACCATATAATCATTACATAGGGGTAGGATCCCCTGTGTATAGCTTCACCCTACTTCCATTCACGTTTCCGTGGAATGGTTCCCCATTCAGATTAGCTAGCTGAACTGCACCACCATCCATGATCTCCTTAAAAACGTATGGCCCCAGCCAGTGCATTTGAAATTTCCTTGGAAGTTTCACGAACATACTGTCATATTGTAGCACTAAATCATCTCACTTAAAAGTGTGCAGCTTAATATGCCTATCGTGCCATGCTTTCTCACGTTCATTTTGTACTTGTTGGTGAAATCCTACAAGAAAGTGGTCCTCTTCTAACTCCATGATCTATGCAAGTTGTTACTCAAACGCCTCACAATCTTCCATCTTTGTCAAAGATGCAATACCTAAAATTGGTGCAATATATTCCATGGGCATCATTGCTTCAATCCCATAGACCAACCTAAATGGTGTTTGGCCTGTCAACTTCTTGCAGGCCATCTTATATGCCCATAGCACTACTAGCATGCACATATCCTAATCATTCCTCTACACGTTGTATACCTTCTTTAATGCATTCTCCAAAATTTTGTTAAATGCTTCCACCGTTCCATTCGCCTATGGGTGATAGGGCATGCTCTTTTGATGAAACACCTCGAATTCCTCAAGCATCACGCTGATTGTTTCATTTAAGAAGTGTGTACACCTATCGCTCATCAATATATTAGGGAATCCAAACCATGTTAAGACATACTCAAACAAAAACTTCGCAGTGGCAGTAGTTTTACAATCCTTCACTGGTTGTGCTTCCACCCATAAGGTTAAATACTTAGTTGCAATAACGATATATGCGTGCCCGTCTTCTTTCCTGATAGTTGTATCAGACCTATGAATTTGATGTCCCATTTATCAAATACCTGTAATGAAACTTGAGGATTTAAAGGGAGTCCATCCCTTCTCAAAGGTTTCCCCATCCTTTGGCAAACATTGCATGCCTTGTAGTATGCCTTAGAATTCTTATGTAATGTCGGCCACCATAACCCAGCACGCAAAATCTTTTGCACGATCTCTTTTACAGCATAGTGACCTCATTCCACTCCATGTGCTTCAGTGAGGATACTAGTGCATTCAAATTCTAGAACATAACTTCATAGTATCTCATCCATTCCCATCTTATATAAGTGACCCACAATCACTAAAAAGTCTGTAGTGCAGATTACTAACTCCTTCTTTTGTTTGGTAGAATTTCCTTCTAGAGTTTTTCTCGTAGTTCAAAAATGAATGCTATCCATGAAATAGTCATCTACGATGCATACGACAAAGAGCCATGCATCTGCCAGTCCTTCCTCAAAACTATTTGGTTCTTCTCCCATTTCAATCCTTGATAGATGGTCTGGTCCTGCATTGAACCTTCCAGGCTTCACAATCACTTCAATTCATATTCTTGAAACAACAATAACCATCGACATATTTTCCCCCCCAACACATGCTTATTGACCAGGTACTTTAGCGCGGAGTGATCTGTGTACATTTTAAAGTGTTAGCCAAGCAAATAATGCCTAAACTTTTGTAGTGTGTAGACCACCGCCATCCCTTAGTGCTCTGTAGTGGATTAATTATTCTCACCTTTGATAACTTTCTTCTCATGAAGGCTATCAAATGATCAATCTCTCCTTCTCTTGCCTGTATTAATACTGCACCTAACACAATGCAAGAGGAATCTACATGTACATGGAACACTTTCTTTCAATATGTGAACACCAAAATAGGCACAATCACCATCTTTTCCTTCAAGACATCCAAAATGCACTGACATTATTCATCCAAGCAAAACATCACATATTTCTTCAATAATTTCTCCATTGGCATGCTTATCTAAGCATATGCCTTGATAAACTTCCTGTAATACCTAGTGTGCCCCAATGTCACACGCAATTGTTTCACATTCCTAAGAGCTTCCAAATTCACAATTACAGTGATCTTCATAGCGTCCAACATCAATCCCTACTTACATACAACATGGCCAAGAAAAATCCCAAAGGGCACATAGAATATGCATTTCTTCAACTTCAACGCGATTTGATACCTTCGACCTATATCCAACATAAGGCACAAACTCGCAACATGGTGCTTCATGATGGGTTCTAGCAGAGGGAAGGACACTGGAGGAAACCACTACACAATTTTGAATGCTAAGGGAGGCTTGGATTTCTATGCATTTTGTAGTTCCAGTAGGCAATGGAGAAGCTTGATGGTTGCAGATGCGAAGTGCGTAGTTTAAGAAAGTTGGATGAGGCCAGGTTGCTAAGGAAACTCTAGAATTTCGCTAAGTGTGGGATTAGTGGAACAGACGTGAATAGTGATATAATTTGACTACAATCACACACTTGAACAGTTAGTGATACAACATAGACCATCCAAAACATATACCACATACTTCACTTAATGCAACAACCTTTATGGCAGCTTACGACAAGTGCGTCTCTAATGATAGACTTTAAGAGGATAATGGTGACACTTGTGCAAGAGTGCATGAAAGGAGTGTGAAACATGTCTATGTGATGAGGACAACCCATTCTCACAAAACTTTCCCATTGAAGCAAGAAAAAAATCCCTTTGCATGACAGGCAATAATCCTCATGTTTGTTGATGACACATACTATATAAAGATAAAAGAGTTAACGACTCTTAAGATTGAAGAGGGGAGCTTGAGATCATTAGCTTACCAATAAGTCACTAAGGAAAAATTGATCATAGGATCCATAGTAGGCTCTGAAATTTGAGTAAAGGCCAAAATTTTGGAGGGTGTTGTAGTTGCTACAACATACCTATAGTAAACTCTACTAACCAAGGCTTTGCATGCACTTATTTATTCAAACCACACTTATCCAATAGGTCATGATTAACATAACTATAATTAAATCCAAGGTCAATCAAAATAGAAACAGCTTGATCATAAAGCTTACCGTCCAACTCCATAATAGAGGCTTGACCATCAGTCTGCCTATTATCTGATGCTGCATAAATCCAAGGAATACTATGTCCAACATCCCCCACTATTTGTGCCTCATAAACAATATAGAAATGTGGCCTGCCACCTTGAATTTGTGGACAATCTCTCCTAAGATGATCCTTGCCACAAATCAAACATTGTAAGCCTTCTTTCCATCACCCTTTTTCTACTCCTCAGACTAAAATCCCTATCCTCTATTAGATGCATTGAACTTCTTGTGTGGTGCTACATTCTCTTTTTTTCCCGTGTCTTGTAGTCTTCCTGGCTTCTTATCCCATTTTCCCTTAGTATTCTTATTACCTTTCTAATCTTGTTTATATTCATACTTGTGCTTCAATTGCTCATAGCAATGCTTCAACTTTCTAATGCCTTCCTCCAATGGTCTAAGGTCATCAAACTCAATCATGTCCTTGAATGCTACCAGAAACCCACTAATGAATATTTGAATCTTCGCTTTCTCCTCCTTAAGATAAGGCACATATCTCAACAACTCCAATAATTTTCTAGTATACTCCCCATCGGACATAGATCCCATCTTCAACTCGTAGACTCCCTTTACTTGTCATCATAGTAGCTTTCAGATAGATACTTCTTCTAAAAAGTCTCTCGAACTCACTCCAATTCAACTCCTCTTCCCGAATGCCTCTGACATTCTTAACATCTTCCGACTAAATGTTTTCTTTACCTTTAAGACTGAAATGAGCTACTATGGCTTTCACGTTTCGTGAATAGTCATGAAATCTAAAGAATTTATTCATCCCAAGCAACCAAGCTTTTGCATCTTATGACTTCTTCATTTCTTCATCAAATGTAGGTGGCTTTTATTTCTTGAACTCTTCTAGAAAATACTTCTTCCCACTCCTCATATATTGATGGTGATGATGATAACCATAGTGTCTCTTTGAACTAGAACTAGGATAGAACCAATGATCACTGCCCCTCCGATCAGGTGTATCTAGAAATATGGCATCTTTGATTATATCCTCTCTATCCAACTTGTGTGCTGATCAAGACCTATTGTCATATGTGCCATTTTTCATTTCCTCCTATCCAGGACTAATCCTAAGAGGTCCTTGTCTCTGCAAACCTCATAAACTCTGAAGAATCAATGCATTAACCTCTGCTTCTTTCTCGTTTGCCCTAGGAAGACTTTATTGTGACTAAATGACCCTATCATTATCTTCTTTGCAAATTCTTATGTTTTCCTTCAAACTTCTCAATGTATCATCTATGTGAGGGGAGTACTCATATTCATGCTTCTCATCTGATCTGTAAGGGGAATCACATGAACTGTAGATTACCATCTTTCTTGTCATATTTGATCCTCTATTTCTTGCAAACATACTGTGTCAGATAACCAAATATAAACAAAATCACATGTACCTCAATTAAGGCCAGGGGAGGCTATCTCATTTGTACCAAATAGTCTAGATTATCCTAACATATGTTTATATATAATGAAATCAACATACAAAAATCATCAACCTATACATGACGACATAACTGCAACAATGACCAATGCCATGCATACATGACAAGAACATATACAAAAATCATGCATTCAGGAAAAACACATTCCACCTATTCATTCTAGGTGTTGAACCTAGGAGCTATGATACCACCCTATAACCCTCCTCCCACATTTACCCAAATTCACAAAATCGCCAGGGTAAACATGAGATGAGAGTTACTATGCGAGACCTAATTTCCAAGAATCATTTATGCAAAATGGAGTCGACATGCCCATAATTGACTGCAAACACCCAGTGACACCCGATCATATTGTTATCATCTTAACTGGACCCAAAACATTTTATTTTTAGTTTCATTTCCTTGAATTATTACAACTTTATATTTTTGGTAGTTTTTTTTCAGGTTCTAAACCTCCAAGGCCATTTTGAGGGCCTAAATGACACTTTCAAGGAAAACGGAGAGACGTGATTAGTGCGATACCAAATCACTTATCTATTTTTGGACTCCTCGTGGAGATATTCGAAACAAGGTATTATGACAATCAAACAAAGATTGTATGCCAAAGTTATGACCTTTGTAATTGGAGGTCTGAATTAGTCATTTATACAAACACTTTATGTACATAGTAGCTATGGGTTATACATATCTTTTTGTTCATTAATTAAATAATATTGCTAGAGAACCATAATTGACACAATGACAAAGCTAAACATTCAATCTCAACTCAAAAATTGACCTAGACTGACTAGAACATACTAGGCATTTTGTCAAACACATTGTGAATACGTGATCTACATGTTATCGATGCATATCCAAACATAGGGGTTTGATAATTATCTGAGAATAATGAAGAAGGCATAAATCCCCCTCACAATGGTCAAAATAATATCTATTAGTTCATGCATTCAATAACCATTCATTTACCAATAAAAACATGTTAAGAGCCATAACTAGAATATGTCATGAAACCATGCTTATAACTAACATATAGTCATAATCATAACAATGATATGACAACCTACAAACCCACATAATAGACAATATAAATACTCATGAGATACAAGAGGAAAACAACTATTATTAACATATGAAAATCTAACCAAGTCAGGAACTTCCACGTGCCACCTGACCATAGATTGGGCTGAACCAAATCTCTCTTTTAGTGAATCATCCCCATGCCATATTCCAAGTTTGAATGTCATATATTTTGGAATAAACCAATAAAAACCAAAATAGGGATTCCATAAATCAAACCACCTCAACCCTCAACCATTAATTCCATCTAGGACATCACTAACCATCATGGGATCAGTGTCTACTCAAGCTTTCTTGGGCTCCAAAGCATTTGTTCAACCAGACTACAAGACTACTAACTCAACCCAAAATTTTCGCAAGGCTCCAGATCATTTTTCCAGCCAAGGATCTAGGACTAGTAACTCAACCCACCCAGGGCTCTAGAGCATTTGTCCAACCAAGGATTCCATGACTAGTAACTTAACCCAAGTTATTCTAGAGCTTCTAGAGCGTTTGTCCAACCAGGGCTTTACGAAATAGTATTATTTCCTTGCATATAACATGCATTCCAAAACTAGCAAGGAAATAATACATGAAACTTGGTACCTACAAATTAAACATGTTGTAGTTGTTGATCCCACTATCCCCTTGCACTTTCTTTCTTTTCCTTTTCCTTCTTTCTCCAAATTCAAAGTATGCCACAATGCTCCAAGAAACTCTAAGTGTGCAAGAGTGTGAGAGAGAGAATAGAAGAGAGCTCCAAGTTAAAACGGAAAAAAAGCCATGAAATTATCCTTAAAAGCATTTTTATCATTAAGGCCTCTATTTTATTCATTTTCCTCTAATTTTTCTTCAATTTTCCTCACATGCAAATCTATGACCTTTCATCTCCCTTTTCTCCTATTTGCCTTTATTTCACAAAACAAATGTCAATGAATGCCTCTTTTCCTTTACTAATGCCTTTGCCAAATTCCATATCCATTAATTAATCACAAGTGATCCCCAGTAATATGTGTTTACCCAACATTCATCTTGGAATACATGTCCCATGACCTTGGTCTTATTTTTTCCTTTATTAACATTATTACATGGATTTTTAACTGGGGTTGTTACAACACAGTTATGGCAAACTAGGGAAAGTAATTGCGCAGTTTTGGAGGTCAAGGGTCAAGGATGAGCACTGTGACTACAAAGTGCACAGTTTCAAGAGGCAAGGTCGGGGCTTGAGGGATGAGAATGCTCAATGCGTATTCCAAGAGGACTAAGTGAGATCAAGTAGCTTGGGAAGACATTTTTGGATTTGGCTAAGTGTGGGACCAGTGACACCATAATGAAAAGTAGAAAAAATTGAACATGATCACACATTTACAGAATTTAATGGCACAACATTGATCACTTAAAACACATGAACAAGATACTTTCCTCAATGTGATGACATTGTGACAACATTTCCCAAGTGTGACACTAAAGGTACACTTTGCTGTGCCAATGACTACACTTGTGTGCCAGTGCTTGAAACTTTGGGAATGAGTGGGATACATGTCTACATCATAATAATAACTCATTAGAACCAAGGTTACCCCTTGAAACATACTAGAACTACATTTTATATGATAAATGACACTTCCCATGCCAAAAAATGACCTTTGTTATATGAAGAGAAAAGTGTGAGTGACACTTGTGATATGCGAATGATGATGAAAGAGACACATGCTAGGATAAAGATAACATGAAATTGACACTAATTAAGGTGAAATCAAGTGAAATAAATAGTAAGAAACATGACACCAACACTCATGAAAGTGAAGAAGTGCAAAAGTGAATTCAAAAAACTCACTGAAATAGAAGTGTAATCGCAACCAAAAGTGAGGGACCGCCAATTACAAGCACACACTAACTGTCATCATAGGTTGAACATTGCATAAACATTGTCTTGATAGATTGTGTTATGCTTATTCAATCTCACAAAACATAATGCACTCATGAACATGCTACAGACTGAACACGTGTATGTAAGTGACTTTGACACTTATCGATCAACCATAAAGTGATTACGGAATAAACTATTGCGAGATCCACAGTAGGCTCCAAAATTCAAATGTTGACCAAATTTTGGAGGGTGTTTGTCATAACGACAACACTTGGTGACACACTAGTATAACTCCAACTTCGTTATCTTGGTGAAATATTTCATGCAGGGACTAGTTCCTCAAGGAGTATTGATTCATCATTCGGCTTACTTTGGCTTCCCCATTTACCCCATGTATAAACATAGTCCCCTTCATCCTTTCTTGGTTGAACACAATCATAAATCCAGCTATATCGCAATGTTTCAAATCAGGAGAAGGGTAATGTTTCTCATGAGCTCAAGATATTTAGAGTATAGTTTTTCATCTCTGGTGTTGTTCCACTGCTAGTAGGCCTGGACAATACCTTCATAGAGTCACTTCAGGAACACAAACATTTCTCCATTGCCGACAAGCCTAGATAGTACCCCAATGGAGTTGTTTGCTTCACCTCCCTATGCAAGAAGCCTTTATCTTCTTTCACCCTTTATTTTTATTTTTTATAAGGACTATGCATTAGAACTTATTCATTTCATGGGGCAAAAGAGGGATCTTAATTTATTGAGAGAAAAAGAGGTGGTTCCTTCAGAGAAATATATATATAATACCTCTGATATTGATTTTCTCATTTAGATTTTTCCCCTTACCTTTCTCTACTTTACTGGATAATCATGGAAAACGTTGAAACATAAGGAATTGAGTATAGTGATGGGGCTTCCAGAATAGACATGGATATCATTGTTCAACACAAGGATATCCTTATACAAGGATTGTATTTTCCATCATAACATCATGGACCAAAAGGTGTAACCAAGATGAAGAAGAAGGACTAAAAGTTAGCCAAATGTTGCAGTGTCATAAAGCCCTTTTTTATTTTGTCACATTCTCTTTTAAGCGAAAGGGGACATCCTTCCTGTGAAGTCTTGTTAAATGAACACAAAAGACAAGACACAACAAGGAGATAAAACAAGAAATACAATACAAAAGGAGGCTAAACTGAAAAAAAAATGCATGTAAGATGCATGTGCAAGGAAACTAATATGAATCTAGCCCTACTCGTAACCTAACCAGCTAGAAGGTCATGGTCAAGTATAATGAAATTTCCAATGTAACCACCATTGTTGCCGTCAACCTGCATACACAAATATACGAGCAAATAAAACAAATATAAAATTATGTGCAATAGAACATATTAGAGCTTGAATAACTTCTGCAACAAATTGAAGATCTTACCTATGAACAGAAAGATGTTTCATAACCACTACTTCTAACCAACCCATATTCTTACCTTTTCAATGAAAACCATTATTAAACATACCTTGGAATCATCTTGCGAATGTATCTTCACATGTGTTATGAAACCAGCTCAAGAAAAGATAGAAAAGATAGATCAACGCCTTAAAATTCAACCTCTTCGAGGGGGCAACCTCCTTTACACTACATAAATGAACAATTCTTGGATGATACAAATGACAAAACCTCTTGTCTATATATAGGAGTCTAAGGAGTCACAATATAACCTAGCCGACCTAATAATAATAATATAAAGCCACAAAAATAACAATAGAGGGATTCTATGGGGCTCGGTAATAACAATATGGGGGCAATAGGGGCACAACAATATTAATAAGCGGTATAACTACAATAGTAATGGGGTAATCACTAGTATTATAGGGATCCAACATGCCCCTCTCCTTCAAAAAAGTTTTGTCCTCAACGCTTGAGTAGTTCTGGATACTTCTGCATAAAATTCTCATCCTCCCATGTGGAATCTTCAATGGATAATTTCTTCCACTTGATAAGATACTATGAAATTGAGCGATTTCATAGCTATCGAGTTCTTGTTTCTGTGACTGCTTCCGGTTCCAATATAATTTTTCCTTCCTCGTCAAGTTCTTGCAATATTTTTTGAATTGGGAGCTTGTCGCCTATAACCTTCTTTAAACATGAAACATGGAAAAATGGGTGCAATCAAGAAGCTACAGGAAGCTCCAATTTGTATGCCATAGAACCAATCTTTTGCAACACCTTGTATGGACCATAATACTTTGGTGATCATTTATTATCCTTCTTAGCTTGCTTGAGGGACATTTTCTTATATGGTTGTAGCCGTAGGAATACCCAATCAGCTACATCAAAACTTCTTTCACTGCGATGTTGATATGCTTATTGTTTCATTCTATTTTGTGCCAACACGAGGTTATCCTTTAAGAGTTGGAGGACTTGTTGTTGATGTTCGATGTGATGTTCCACTGCTTTAACCTTAGAATTTTCTCTTAAATATGATGTGATGGATGGTGGTTGATACC
>APFE031603423.1:20220-52778 GCA_000404065.3 Pinus taeda | reverse complement strand
GTTTGGTAATCCCCCTGTCTAGATATCCAGAGTAGTCACTTTCGTTCTTTTCGGACTCCTTAAAAGAAAAGGACCATCTGAGCACTTGTCACTTCAGGCTCATTAAAAATTCGAAGGCGACTAGAGTCATCTTTAGCTTTTTCTCGACTCTTAAAAATTGGAAAAGCAAATTGTGTCAAAGCGTCATAAAATTTATTTAAATCGGAATAGCCTCATTGTTCACTTGTTGCTCTTAAGGTGAGAAAATGGAGCCCACCAGTCGAGGATTTCCCCTATGGGGAACCCTACTCCCTTTTCCTCTAGGGGAGATGTTGTTGCACCTCATATGGCTACATTGTCCCCTCCAAGGCTTCCAATTGGCCTGCCAGTATGGCTTTTCTCAACCTATGTCATTCAAAACACCGTGACTCTTGAAGAAACAACTCAGCAACCAAATGATACTAGAGTTTCCAAAATCAGAGGCGACTAGAGTCATCTTTGGCTTTTTTTCGACTCTTAAAATTTGAAAAAGCAAGTTGTGTCAAAGCGTCATAGATTTTATTCGAATCAGAATAACATCACTGCTCCCTCATTGGTTTCAGGTTGAGAAAATGGAGTCCACCAGTCAAGGATTTCCCCTTGGGGGAATCCTACTCCCTTCTCCTCTAGGGGAGATGTTGGTGTACCTCATATGGCTACATTGTCCCTTCCAGGGCTTGTAATTCGCCCGTCGGTATGGCTTTTCTCGACCTATGCCGTTCAAAACACCATGATTCTTGGGCCATCATGACAGCAACCAAGTGGTACTAGAGTTACTCCCAAACCTTCTACTTTGTTTGTTCCTCCCTCTCCTTCTTCCTCTTCGCTTGGTGGAACTATGCTTAAAAAAAAATGCTCGTAATGGAAGTTGTTCTGATAAATGTCTCTCTTCTTTGTGTTTACAAACTTCGATGCCCACTCATTTAGAAAAAAAATTGAACATGCTTCTTTTCCTTTGCCCTTTAATTCATATTTTTTTCAAGTAATGTTGTAGGAATGTAATGAATTTTAAACATCTTACGCAGAGAAAACAACATTTTTTGCGTTTTGTTTTGCACCAGAAAATGACAACAAACCTTACTGAAAATGCAATTTCCTCAATGTTATCTGGATCAACTCATATCCAACCATGCCTGCAAATTGTTGAACTTGAACCAATACAATCAGTGCAAAAAACAACTCCGCGATATCGTACTGCAATTTCAGACGGAACACATAAGAAACACATCATACTTCCAACAGATTTCAATGATCTCGTATCAACAGGCTTGCTACAAAAGGGCTCTGTTATAAATGTTAAAAGCTGGGCTACCTCGGCTATTGGTCCATCAACATAAGTTTGTTATGAATTTCCTATTTCAAAATTTTGCATTTTTTATTTATACCACAAGCACTCCAAACAATTATTCCTATGACTCTCAATTGTTGTGTAGGTCTATAAAGCTAATAGACTTTGAAATATCTACTTCATTTGCACCCTTAATTGGCAATCCAAAAACTTTGAGTATCCCCATCACATCTAATGAAAACACTCCATCCTCATCAGACCCACAACCTTTATCAAAAAGACACTGCCCTCTTCCAACTCTCCAACTCCGTCTGTTCTGCCAGTTCAAATTCCCATCAAATCATTAAACCCTTACCACTCAAATTGGTGCATAAAAGGATACGTCCAAAGGAAAACAGCTCTTCGGCAATTTCAGAATCAATATGGACCCGGTAGAGTGTTTGGTTTTGACCTGTTCGATACAGAGGGTGGAGAAATACATATTACATGTTTCAACAATGTCGCAGATCATTTTTTCAACAAAATCCAAAATGAAAATGTCTACATTGTCTCTAAAAGGAATGTGAAAATGGCTAATAAGCAATAAAACCACTTGAACAATGATTGGGAAATTTTGTTGAATGCAACATCTACCATAGAACATGTTGTCGGTGAAAAAAACATAATCCAACAGTGCGATTCAATATAAAATCAATTAATGATATCAGAACAACAACCGTCAACTCCATTGTTGATGTTCTTGGTGTTGTCACGGACATTTCTGGTGTATGTACCATACATAGAAAAGATGGCTCTGAAGTCAATAAACAAACAGTACAGCTTCGCGACATGTCAGAGTATAGCATAGATGCAATCTTTTGGGGAGATAATTTTAATGCCGTGTCACAAGAAATCTCCTCCCTATGTGCTACGGGAAATAACCCCATCATTGCAATCAAATCTACACGCGTTGGAGAATTTAATGGAAAAAATATCGGCACTACAATAAGATCCATTATTCTTGTAGATCCTGACATTGAAGAGGCTCATGCGCTAAAGTTGTGGTTTAAGAAAGAAGGTTCGACTGCAGCTTCTACATCTTTGACAACAAGATCTCCTTTCGGCCACCAACAAAAAGAAATAACAATTTCTGACATTTACAATATGGATTCCTTAGAGAAACCAACTTTTTTCCAATTAAAGGGCACAATAACAAAAATTGGGATGGATAGTTTTTACTAGATTTCTTGCCCGTCTCTTGTTGGTGGGAAAAAATGCATGAAAAAACTTATTCCACAAAATACAGGGATGTGGTTCTGTCCAAAATGCAACGTTGAAGTACGCGACTGTGATTATAGATACTTATTGAAAATCGACATACAAGATCACATTGGTGAATTGGCTTCAACTGTTGCTTTGGAAGACGCAGGCTCTACAATTCTTGGAAATAATGCCAAAGACTTCTATTTATTATCTTCAGATCCAGAACTTATCAAGGAAATTGTCTCTAGGGCTCTATGGACAGATCATATCTTCACACTATCGGTGAAGACAGAAACTTTTAAAGAGGTTCCACGCTTGAAATGCGTTATCATAAAAGAAGAAAAGCTGCATTTCACGGCAGAATGCAACAACATCCTTCGAGAAATTCAGAACATCTCGCCTTGAGATAAATATTTCAAAATTATCCTTGCTTTTTAGCATCTATTTGTCCATTTTTAAATACAACTTTGCAAGATATACTGTTTGCATGCCTCTTATGAAATTTTCTTATTACATTGAATGAGTTTGTTCTCCATTGTACCTACATTATGTGAGTAGACAAATTCACATTTTTCCCTTCATCAGATTTACACATGAAACTACCTACATGTATATAGAAAAAATACTAATATGTTGTTTCAAAAACATTACTCAAATAAAAAATTTCACATGGAACTATTCAGAGCTTGGATATTTTTCCCTTCTTTTGCTTTCTATTGCGTTTTTTACCCTTCTTTCTCTTTCCTGCAATCGCATGGTTGTTGTCTCCAAATAACATTCTTCTTTTCCCCTCTCTTGCTTATAGGTACCATAAATTTTGATAATGGCTTCTTGTTCTAATAATGAACGTGCTCGAAGATACTATGCAACAAATAAAGAACGAATAAATGCACGGCGTCGTGAGCTTTACCAAGCAAGAAAAGACACCAAGGATTGTCAAAAAAACAAAAAACAGAAGGAAAACCAACCTTCCTCGTCTGAAATGGCCCACCCTGAAAACAATCCTCCCTTGCAATTATCGGACTCTTTATCTTCTCAGCAAACCTCTCAAACAAATACATCCATTACTCATTGCCCTGACCCCTCCTTCGCACATGCTTTCAACAACATTTATACTAATCAAACACATTGTGATTTTCGTGCAAAGATTGATAAAATTCCACATAAATTCCCATGCTCCATTTGTCTTGAATCATATCTGCAATTCCAACCACATGTATTGCTGCTCCAGATGCGTCTCTGAAACAAAGGGTCATCGCTTCTCATTATCAAACAACATGGACCCTGGTCCTCAACCAGCTACCCTTGCATCTCTTTCACAGATAGAAGAAATGCTCATTGCTAGGGTTAACCCTATACTTCAAGTAACACATGCACGTGGTGGGCAGTATAAATACAGTGGCCACACAATTTGTTTTCCTCAAGACATTACAAAAATCGCAAACATGTTGCCATGACGTGTTGAACACTTGGACATCCTAATTGTCACGCGTCATAGTAATGACCATAAGGCTTATGATTTCATTGTCAGTAGGCATCGCGTTCTCGCTGCATTAGAATACAAACTGGCAAATGACCCATACTATAAGAATGTTCGTATTGATACCAATGCACTGGCATCCTTACCAACAATCCCCACCGACGTCTCCTCCTCCCTTCACCATTCCAATACTACAGAAACCGCTGTCCCCCTTCCACTTAAACCCCCCCATGAGCTCACCGAAGATTTCACAGACCCATTCGTAGACGAAACATCATCATTCGTCCCCATCATACCTAATACAAATACAGAAATCCAAGAAATCCGCCATTATTTGCATGCTTACAACCACCAATCTGATACTACAATTGAGTGGCCAACAATTGGTTTATCTCCAGTCAACGAATACAACACAGAAGGTCTACTCTCTATGGCTTTCCCTGCCCTTTTCCCAACAGGAGCTGCAATGCCGAATCAGCCAAGAATGAAAGCAATGCAATTACATGAATATGCACTCCATCTCATACGTTACTACGATAACAGATTTGGAAAGCACCCACGCTTTCATTATTACATACATAATCTCATGATGCGGCATCGCAGTCAAGCAACAACATCATTTTTTGTGAAAAAGAACATCACATATAACTTTCCAGTATCTATTCAGGATCTAAGCCTCCGCTTAGAGCAATTTCCAGATGAGCAGTTGGCAGAGCAAGTCATGCGCTTCGGTAGCTCTTTACGTGGAACAAGGTCATTTTGGCACAAAGCTAAAAACGAACTAACGGACATGATATCTCAACTCGGCTGCCAGACGTTCTTCTTCACATTGAGTGCAGCTGATACAAAATGGCCTGATCTTCATGCAATCATGCCCAAATGTCTTCCTTCTGATATTGCAAAACAACAAAAGTGGAGAAATGAAAACATTATATCTTACCCACATTTAACATCACTGTATATGCACCATAGATTCACAGCATTTCGTGAGATTATCTTAGAGAAGCACTTGAATACAAAAGATTACTGGTACAGGTATGCATTCTACCGCATTTTTTTTCCCTCCAAGAACTCTAAACAACATTCCTCACCTATTGCAAAATTAACTTACAAAAACGCATACTTGATAGGTATGAATGGCAACATAGGGGGTCAGCGCACATCCATGGTTTCGTTTGGATCGAAAATGCACCTGATATGGAGAACCTCAACTGGGAAGACACAAAAGTAGTAGATATTGCAAGGCAGTTATTCGACAAATATATTTCCGCTTGGAACCCTCGTGCTCCTTCGACTTCAAACCAACCAAATGCTTGGCCAGATCCCAAAGACCATTGTCTATTGTCCACACAGCAAATATTCAGTGCCAATCCTTCCAGTGACTATGAACAACTCGTCAACTGTGTTGAACGTCACACAAAATGCTCGGAAAGCACGTACCTAAGAAAAAAAGGGTCCTCACTCCAATGTCGATATAAAGCACCATGGGAATTACATCCAAAATCAGCCTTATTCATTGACTCTAGTGGCCAAAAAACATACACCCCTGCTCGCAATGACGATCGACTCAATAGCCATAACCCTACCATCCTATCTATTTGGCGTGCAAATGTTGACTGCCAACCAGTGCTCTCCATACACGCTGTGCAAAAATATATCGCCAAATATGCATTCAAAGCAGAAAAAAAATTTGAAAGCTTCCACCAAATGCTACGTATAATTGTCCTTGCTTCACCCACTGCTGACCTAGCAACATCCGCATTTCGAAAATTTCTTGCAGAAACCCTTGTTGATCGTGACATTGGAGCACAGGAAACCTGCCATATGCTGCAAAAATTGCCATTAACATTATGTAGCCGGCCATTTGTTTCTTTAAATGTAAGCCAGAAAATTCTTCTGCGCCTTCCGCAAACGATCGCCGCCTCCACTACATCCCCACACATCATAGATACATATATCCAGCGCCCTTCCACCCTAGAGGCCACATCACTAATAGAATTGGCAAGGTCTTGGTCATATGATCCTCGCCGCAAAACAAACAAATGGAAACAAAGGCCTACAAAAGCAATTGTTTGGGTCATACCACGTTACTCCTCCATACCATCCACAACTGAACCTTGCTACGCTGAATTTTGCAGGGTTGAACTTATGCTATACAAACCTTTTCGCCATATCGTACAGGATATAGGAGATTCTGCTGCAGAATTCACCGCAAATTGGGAAACATTTCGTCCATTCTACAATCCTTGGCATCAACACCGCACTCTATCTGATATTGAATTTGTCACAGATGATACCTCAGCTATAAATGAAACCAGTGCAGCAGACACCATGGAAATAAATGAATGGGAATTACTTTCCCAATTACACCCGACAAATGAGCTTCTCATAAATGACCTTGACATGCTTGGTCTTCGTGGCTTTGATGACACCCATAACTGGAATCATACCACTATCCCATTGGATCTACAAAATAATGCAATACAATTTATTGAGAATAGCCGCTCCATCCACCACATTCTTCAAACACATCAACATATCCTAGCGACCTTTACTACATTATCTCTAATGCAAAGAAAAGCTCTGAATATTATTTCTACTCATTTTTCTAGTAAGGATTATTTACCCGCTCTCAGAATGATAATACATGGCACTGCTGGTACGGGAAAATCCCTCCTCATTAATTGCATCAAAGATATGCTCATAGGCCTAGCAAGCCCGGAACCTTCGCCGATCATGCTCCTCGCCCCTATAGGGATTGCCGCCTTCAACATACAAGCATTGACAATCCATTCTGCTTTGCACCTTCCTCTAAAGGATCTTACGCCCTTAGAAGGTAATGCTTTTGCAAAATTCCAAGAAAAACTCAAACATATAAGATACATACTAATCGATGAAATGAGCTTCATTGGGCCAAAGCTTCTCAGCCATATTGATGAACGTCTTCGGGAAGCATTTCCCCACTATAGAAACACTCCTTTCGGTGGCTGTTCCATAATATTGGTTGGTGATCTCGATCAGCTGCCACCCGTCAAAGATATTCCTCTATATGCAGGGACGAGCCATGGAAGCGCACTATGGAACACCTTCAACACAGTCATCACATTAGACACGATATTTCGTCAACAAGGCGACGACATCACACAAGTTACTTTCAGGAACATTCTCCAGAACATTAGAGATGCAAATCCAACAATCGACGACGACAACGTACTCATGTCGCGCACAGATTCCTTTTTGTCAGAGGAAGAAATATGTTCATTCCAGGATTCCGTGCATCTGTTTCCAACAAATGCTCAAACAATGGTCCATAATAAGAAAATGATGAAATCTCTAAACACTCCGATTGCAAGATCCATTGCTGAAGATGACAACACATATTCCAGTATTTCCTCTGAAGACGAGCAACTTGAGCGAATTGTATTGCTATGCAATGGCGAAAACGTTATGCTGACTTCCAACCTTTGGGTTTCAGCCGGACTTGTTAATGGTTCCCTCAGAAAAATTGTAACCATCTTTTACAAAGAATCAACTGCACCACCACAAATTCCAGCATTTGTTGTCGTGGATTTTCCCAAATACATTGGGCCTCCTTGGGATGAAAGAAACCCCACTCACTTACCTATTGCAGCAGTAAAAAGAAATGGACGTGCACAAATTCCATTCAAGATGGCTTGGGCTTTAACCATACATAAATCTCAAGGTATGACACTTCCAAAGGCAACAATTGACATTGGAAAAACAGAACGTCAAGGTCTCACATTCATAGCTCTTTCAAGAGTCCCTTCTCTACAGGATCTCCGGATTAACCCCGCATTCAGTTTTGATCGTTACAGTAAAATGAAGGACAACAAAAACATTGCTCGCAGAAAACACGCAGAAGACATTCTTCGTTCAATGCCGCCTCCAGATAATCTGCTCCAACCCATTCTTTGACATCAACAAAAGCTTCCCTCCATTTAGTTGCCTAATTCTATTTCATAGCGTGCTTTTCATATCTTTCAACATCAACCAACTTCAATCAATATTGGTGAAATGATCAAATATTAGAATGTCTTTATATTATCTACACATCTCATTCTAACCTTTTCTTTCTTTTGCAACAGGCCACATGGAATCAGAAATAACCTACCTACACAATGACAAGTAGCCTGGCAAGCAAAAAAAAAAGCATCTTCAGCTACGCATTAACCTCCAAATGGTGTTCAGCCTACCGTTATTCACCATGCATTTTCCACTAACAATATATGGATCCCCATAGCAAAGGTAACTTCATTTCCATTACTTCTAGCTTCATTTTAACACAACTCACCTGCAAAGTATTACTGATACATTTCTGCAGCTGGTTTACATATTCCTAATTCTAACAAAACATACATTTCGCAGGTCCATTGCTGCTTCTTCATGTCTTTGCTTCCTCCACCATGTTTTCCTACAACTTCAAATATGGAATGACAAGCTCAATCTTCTTTACGGTATTGTATTCCTTATCGGACCTATCTGGTTACAATTCATTGTTTGTATTTTCCATTTCAAACTTAAAAATTGATGTTTCAAGATCAATTACCATTTCATGGCTTGTGTCCTCACAACTATTTGTGTTTTTCATTTCAAACTTGAAAAAAGGATGTTACAATACACAATTTGTATTTTCCATTTCACACTTAAAAAAGGATGTTTCAACATCAAATACCATTTTGATATTTTATGTCCTCGCACCTATTTGTGTTTTCCATTTGAAACTTAAAAAGGGATGTTTCAAGATCAATACCATTTTGATAGTTTATATCCTCACGCCCATTTCGTTGTCAATGGGTTTTAACATATTCTATTGACAAAATCAATTGACCTTAATTGATATACTACATGTTTTAGGTATATCTTCATACTAATTTAATTTCCCGTTTGGATAATGATTTCTTGGGTAGCCCTGTCCAAATCAATATGGTTGCCCGGTTGTTGTTCGTGTTGATTCATTCATTTATCTTCACCTTTAACTCCACAATTTTTACCAGCTACAAACAAAGGCCTCTAGACAGGTTCAATGCATATTTGCAGCTACTTGCATTCCTTTTCAATGGTTTTCGGCATGGCTTCCTCAAATTAAAACTTGGCATCGACGATCCTTCCTTTCACAAAAAACCTGCTAAAGTCTATTCACGTTTCAATATTCTTACACACACTATGCCTTACGGCGTTTCCTTTGCATCCTTTGCTGCAAATGCTAGTAGATATTGTTTAAAAAATCAGTTGTCTTACGAGTAGACATTATTATAACCTCTATTCCTTCCTTTACTTTCTTCAGTCCCTTCAATCTGTGTAATACCATCTAACAACCCTACACTCTAATCTTTTGGAGTCTTTTTAAATTTAAATAACTTTGTGTGGGCATCTTTAAAGCTTCACACAATATTATAGTGAATATTTTAAGGGAAGGCATTGCACCTTCCTCCACTTCTGGTAATTCTTCCAACTTATTTAACTTAAAGATTGACAGTTTCTCCAATAAAAGAAATGATCCCCTCTTACCAAATTCTTGAGGAAATATCTTTAACTTTGTACAATAAGCAATCTATGGTTGCCTCAAACGCTTGAGACTATGTAAATCTGGTAATTCTTCCAATATAGAACAACCCCATAATTTCAGAAGAGTTAAATTTTGAAATTCACAAATTTTTTTCTCCATTTGAACCACAGTTACCAAATTCGGTCGTATCGCAGAAAAAAATTCGTAAATTTGATGGTTCGATTCGATTTGCGAATTAAAACAGCAATTCGAGTTCGGTTCAGTTTCGGTAAAATGTACTCGATATCGGAGTTCACGATATCCATCAGATTCTTCGCAGATTTTTAATCATAGTTATACATTCGAGCATCCCATTTATTATGAATGGTATACAATTAACGTTAATAATAATGGTGGATGTAGTTTTATGCAATAAGAAATTTAAATGAAATGAAATACTTAGAAACCTAAACCTATGATAATTATGTTTTTCTAAGTAAATTAATAATATATAATTAAATTGTAGATTTATCAAATTTCATTTCTAATTTATAGTTTTACAAATTTAAATTGATAAGAAATTTGTATAGATTATTGAATAATAAGAAAATTTTGTCATTTTTTAAGTGATTTTGATTCAGATAATAATGATAAGTAACTGCATATTTTAAAGAATCTTTACAATAATTGATATTATTTTATTATGAATCTAAAATACTATAATGTGGAATTTTTAATATTTATTGTATGTGGAATATTTTTGAAATTTATTTTATTAATTATATCATATAATTTATAATGTAAGTGGGTAAATGAATCAATACAAAAATTCTTAGAACCTATTATCATACTTGTTATTTTAGATGTAAAACTAAGTCAATATATAATTTTATATGCAATGTTTATAATTGAGAATAGCCCTGCCACCCTGCAGGGGAGCCCCCGGGGTGACGTAGGGGGCTGCCGCAGTGTGACATGGGGACAACTAGCTAAAGGCCCGCAATTGGTTGATTATAAGCATAGTTACCGTGTTCATCTGAATCGGGCTAAAAAAGGCTAAAATTTGCCAATTCGATACAACTACTATATTATTCCATGAAATTTTATTCGGTTTTCACGTATAAGTGGTTGGATAAGCGGTTAAATGAAAAATTAAATGCCTCAAAATCCACGATTGGCGGTTTACGTAAACGGAACGGAACATATTGTTCATTTAAGAGTGAATGTTAATGATGGAACAAATAGTGGTTGGATGGCATCTGCGTAAACGGAACAGAACATATTGTTCATTTAAGAGTGAATGTTAATGGTGGAACAAATAGTGGTTGGATGGCATCTGCGCAGAAGGAAAGAAACTGGAAAAATTGGAAAATCACAATGGAATAGGAAAGTTTATAATTTTCCAACTTGATTATTGTTTTTATGGATTAAAAAGCTAGTAAATTAGGAAAAGGAAGAATTTGTTACACTAATGGCATCCGAAAGAAACTGGAAAAATTGGAAAATCACAGTGGAATAGGAAAGTTTATAATTTTCCAACCTCATTATTGTTTTTATGGATTAAAAAGCTAGTAAATTAGGAAAAGGAAGAATCTGTTACACTGAATTCCTAATAGTTTTCCTAATAGTTTGTTAACTTGTAATACATGTTAATTTTGCAATGACTGATTTTATGAAATTTTCGATATTTTAAAAAATGTTTGTATTTATTAGGAAGGTTTATAGATAAATCATTTTTAAAATTAGAAAATTATTTTAGATTTAAATTTAGAAATAAAGAAGTATTGAAGGGAAGGGAAGTTTTTTTGGTGAATTGTATTTGTAAAATTATTATATTATCTAGTTTAGTGAATGTTATTCAAATTTCAAAGTAAATTTAGAAAAAAAAAATGGGCTAAAAATATTCCAGACACAACAAGAAATTTTTTAAAATGATAGTTTTCAATATGTATAGTGTCAAATTTTTTTCGAATTAAAAATTTCTTATTCGAATTTTTATCGTATCGTATCGAATTCGAATTCGAACTTGGTAACTATGATTTGAACGACGTGAGAGCACCTTAACCATACCTTTCTCAACATTGACATGTTAAAGATGTCATTCGGCAACATTTCCACCTTTTCTTTGAGGCTCAATTCAAATGTCAACCATACGCCCCAGCGTCCCTTCACTATTTTTTTCACCGTAGTTATCCAAACCTAAAGTTTTAAGTTGTGTTAAGTTGCCGAAATGGTTAACAGAAGCTCCCTTTTGGTTCTTACCACTGCTCCACATCATACTCCTGCAATTTCCGATGTAGAAACTATGTAAAGACGTGAGGCTTGAAATACTATTGCGCAGACATTGCAAATCACTACACATTTTCAGGTTCAGTTAACTTAATGATCTTAACTTGTGAAGATCAGCTAGTAATTCCGTGATTTTAGAGTCTTCCAGATCAAGAATTTGGAGGGCTGCGAGATTGGTAAATGACGCCGGCAACCTTTTAATGGGCACGAATGCTAAGTTCAGGTATACAAGCTGTTTCAAAAACTCCACGCTCTCTGGAAACGACTCGAGGGACGTTGGTCAAATCTAAAATCTTAAAGAGAGGTCATACTCCCAATCACTTTTTTGGGAATTTCTTTAAACTCCATGCTTCTCTTCATGAGCAAGGAGCATATTTCTGGAGCTCTCCATGAATCGGGAAACGCATTCAAATTGTTGTCGTTCAATACAATGCGAGTGTCGGGTGAGAATTTAAATTCATTTACCTTGAAGGCTGTCAAACCCTTACCTGCGCCGCAGTAGAAGTTTTCTTCCTTCTCAGCAATTTGCAATGCCACTGCACGCAGGATGTCGTGCATCCTGAAAGTGACCACGCGCCCATCGACGTCTGTCAGGGTCGGTTCGATCAAACAACGATCCGCTAAAAAGTTGACGTAACTTCTTCCCTTCTCAAAAGGATCGTGGCCAGCATCATGCTGCAGCGTCTTTTCAAGGAGACCCTCTCCCATCCCCAACAAAATCACGTGGCTTTCCACCAAAATAACTTGGTCTTCTAAGGATGACGCAGGTAAATATAGAAAGCCCAATTAGAGATGAACGTCGTGACTGCCCAAAGCATCGTAACTCAACCTTAACCGATCATAGACAGCTCGTTCGTCTTTGCTGTTGGCGTCTGGCAACCTTCGAAGGGCAAATTTCCACTCATTTGCATCAATCATGCCTGCCATTGCCCTCCCTACTGCTTTGGTAGCAACGGGAAGCCCTCCACGCTTGTGACACACAACCCTTGGCTGTTTTCTCATGAACACCTCTTTCCCTCCATACTTTTGGAAAATTAATCCCAACCACTGCAACTATTAAACTGACAGCAACCATAACTGAAGTACATAAGCCAAATCAGACAAAGATTTGTTTGTAGGTTGAAGGACATGGATTAAATGAAGTTTGAAGAACGTGGATTAAATGAAATTTTAAATGGGAATATATGTTATAGTCTAGACTTTTATTCTGCAACTGGTATTGGTACTCCACAAACTCAAAAAACTAATTTTTTTAGGTACAATCTCCCATCCTGTGTGTCTAATACTTGACTTGTCATGAATTAACATATTAAAAATGTATATTTAAAAATACAAGTAGAAAGTCATTTTCTTAATTGTGGAACGAATTTTGGATTGTGTCTTACAGTGAGTAACTGCCCAAGAAGACGAGTAAATCTACATCTCTGTAAAATTTCTTGTTTTACTTGGTGAAGGTCTCCATATTATAATGCCAATGTATTTCCATGTATTCAAAAATATAATAAAAAAATATTTTATTTGTTGCTCTTATTCACTATGTTTCACTTTATTTTGTCTGGCTCATTCGCTCATTAACTTTGTTTTAGTTGCACAAATTGATTTGTGTGTGAGATGCCTCAACTTACACGTGGTATCAAAGCGGGTTATAATAGAGTAAGATTTATCGCTAGCAATTAACAAGGGTTGAAGATTATTTTGAAGGAATTTTTTTTAGCATATTTATAAAGTTTTTTAATTGTAAAAAAATGGCAACACCAAGCATGAGCTTGACTAAGTTTCAAACACTTCAGTTTAATGGCAAAAATTATGACTATTGGGCAATTAAAATGAAGACTCTCTTTTCTTCATATTCGTGATTTGGTGGAGATTGGGTTCCAAGAACCTGCAGATGCAACAACATACAATGCTTTGACATAAGCATAGAAGGATTTATCGAGGAACAACAAGAAGAAGGATTCAAAATCCCTTTTCTATATTTTTCAAGCACTTCATGAAAGCATTTTTCAAGGATTCCAACAACAACAAAGTCCAAGCAAGTATGGATATCCTTCAGACAACATACCAAGGCATGGCAAAAATAAAGGCAACAAAACTACAAATGCTAAGAAGAGATTTTGAGACAATTTGTGTGAAAGAGACTGAGAATATAGACTCATTTTTCACACAAGTAATTGGACTAGTTACTCAAATAAGGTCTCATGGTGAGACACTTGAAGAAAGGAGAATATTTCTGAAAATTGTGAGAAGTATGCCAGCAAGATTTGACCCTATTGTTGTGACCATAGAAGACACAAACAATCTCTCACGATTTTCAGTAGATGAGCTTCATGCATCACTGATTTCTCATAAACATAGATTGAATATAGCAACAAACTCCTCATTAGAGCATGCCTTTGAGACACAAGTTTCAATTGGTCAAGGTTGACATAGAAAAAGATCAAATGTTAGAGGAAGAGGCAGAATTTCACACAGAGGTGGGAGAGGAAGCCCTTCAAGCTCGAGTGGAAGAGGCAGCAATAAAAATCCAAGTCAAGGTCCAAACCAAAATCTAGCACAACATCAAAGGTATGATAAATCTCAATTTGAATGCCATTATTGCAGGAAGTATGGACATTATGCTAATGAGTGTAGAAAGAAACAACATAATATTAGCAACAAACCAAATGTAAATTTCACAAAAGAAAATCATAACCAAGATAGTATGTTCTTAGCATGTCATGTAGCACAAGAGAAGCAAAAAGATGTATGGTTTCTAAATTCAGGATGTAGCAACCACATGACAAGGAACATAGAAATGTTTTCCAATCTAGATGATAGTGTGAAATATGAAGGGACATTAGGGAATGATAACAAAGTCTCTTTCATGGGAAAAGGAAGAGTCAATATTCTAACGATGAAGGGGGAGAAAAAGTACATTTCAGATGCCTATTTTGTACCTAGTTTGCAATATAACCTCATAAGCATTGGACAAATCATGAAAAACGACTACAGTGTATTTTTCAAAAATGGAGAGTGCACAATTTTGGAAAGTCTCCAAGAAAACAAATAATTTCAACATTTCATGTGACAAGCAGTAGAATATTTCCTCTCAAGGTAAAACCAAGAAGGTGCGCAAGGAGAACTGATAATGAATTCACAAGAGGATAAAAGAAAAGTTGCAGTTGTCACACAAATAAACCTTCAAGCAAAGGTGAAGGATGAAAAATGGTTATGGAACCTAATATTTGAGCATCTTAATTTTGGAGTTTTGAATTTACTGCATAGGAAAGGCACTGTGAAGGGATTTCCACTCACAGAAAAACCAGACAGACCGTGTGAAGGATGCATCTTGGGCAAACAAGATAGAGAGACATTTCGAGCATGAAATGAAATAAGGGAAAATGCACCTTTGGAGATTGTCCATTCATATTTATGTGGACCAATGCAGACACCATCAATTGGTTGTATTTATTATCTTTTAACGTTCATATATGACTATACAAGGAAGACATGGGTCTACTTATTAAGGAAGCAAAGTGAAGTGATTGAGCTCTTTCACCAATACAAATCTCTTGTTGAGAAGCAAAGAGGACACTACATCAAAATTTTGAAGACTGACAGAGGTGGTGAACACATTTTAAATGACTTCCTACGTTTTTGTAGGGAGCATGGAATTCACAAACAATTTACAACAAGGTATACACCTCAGCAAAATGATGTCGCAGAAAGAAAAAATTGGACCATTATGGAAATGGAAAAGAGTATGTTAAAGGAAAAGCATTTATGAAATGATTATTGGCCTAAAGTTGTCTCTTTCACAACATATATTATAAATAGGTGTTCAACCAAAAGTGTAAAGAATATAGTTCCTGGAGAGGCATGGAGTGGAAGAAAGCATAGTGTCACTCCTATGAGAGTGTTTGGATATGTGGCTCATGCACATGTCTTGAATGAATTAAGGAAGAATTTGGATAGAAAGGGGGAGAAATACATATTTGTTACATATGGCGATGAATCCAAAACATACAAGATCTGTAATCCATTAACTAAGAATGTTGTAATAAGAAGAGAGATGCAGTTCATAGAAGAGGAAGCAATGGGTTGAAGTTTAGAGAAGACAATCAATGTGGAAACGTCCATACCACATGAAGACAGAGGAATTGAATGCAACAAGATTCATCATTGGTGACTCCTCCTACACCTATTCAATCACAACAAAGAAGTCAACAAGTGAAATCGTTAGAAAATAATAGGATAGTGTTACTCAACCAAGAAAATACTACTCCAGGTGCACTGTAAAGACCCACAACGTCATCTATTTCAAGCATGGAATAAAGTGAAATGTCAATTCCATCTTCTGCAAGCATAAAAAGACAAAAAAATAGAAATTTATGAGCAAAATGAAGTTGATAATAATGGAGGCCTGAATTCCTTATTTGCATTATTTTGTCATGTAGATGACCAATCCATTTTAATGATGCAGAAAAAGAAGAAAAATGGGTAGTGGAAATGGATGAAGAAATAGAAGCAATAAAAAAGAATGACACAAGGGAGTTATTGGACCTTTTGCAAGGAGAGGAAGTCATTGGATTGAAATGGGTCTATAGGACCAAGAGCAATGTTAAAAGAAAGATTAAAAGGCATAAAGCAAGGTTGGTTGTCAAAGGATAGAAGCAATAATGTGGGAGAGATTACATGGAGACATTCGTGCCAATTGTAAGAATGGAGACACTACATGTAGTGTTGTCAATTGTCGTGCAACATAGATGGAAGGTGTATCAAATGGACTTAATGTCAACATTCTTGAATGAAGTGCTAAAAGAGGAAGTGTATGTTGCATGACCACATAGTTATGGGGTAGAAGACCAACAAGGCAAGGTGTATAGGTTGAAGAAAGTTCTTTATGGGTTGCAGCAAGCATCGTGTGCATGGTATAGTAGAATAGACGCTTACTCTTTGGACAATGGCTTTGACACATATGATGGCGATCTTGCTCTCTACATCAAAGAGAGTCACGGTAAGCTTCTTATTGTTGTTCTGTATGTAGATGATTTGATTTTCATAGTAAGAGATGATCTTCTTATTGATGATTTCAAAGAAGTCATGAAAAGTGAGTTTGAAATGACAGACTTAGGGTGTTAAGGTATTTTTTGAGCATATATGTGAAAGATGCAAAAATTGGTATTTTTATTTAAGAGGAAAAGTATGTAGCAGACATTTTGGAGGGGTTTAGTATGCAGAACAACAAGCCCGCACCAACTTCAACTGCCATGGGATTGAAATTAAGCAAAGAAGATTGCAACAACAATGTCAATCCAACATTATACAAAAGTATGGTTGGTAGCTTGATGTATTTGACAACAACTAGGCTTGATATAATGTATACAATGAGTTTGTTATCAAGGTCCATGGAGACACATTAAGAAACAACCAAAAGGATTTTAAGGTGTGTCAATGGGACAAAGGAGTATGGTATTTCCTACACTATAGCAAATGATTTTAGACTGGTTGGTTACACTGACAGTGACTCGACAAGAACTGTTGATGACAAAAAGAGCACATCAAGATATGTTTTTCATTGGGGTTCGGGAGCCATTTCATGGACCTCAAAGAAGCAACTAATAGTGTCACTGTCGGTAGCAGAAGTTGAATATCTCACAACAACAACAACAACGTGTCAAGCAGTTTGGATGAGAAGAATGTTGATGGAATTATGGTAGGGATAAGAAGAAACACCAATTATCTGTTGCAACAACAATTCTATAATTGCACTATAAAAAAAATGTTTTTTAGAAAAGGAGAAGACATATTGATATGAAATATGATTTTATTAGAGAACTAATTGGTAATGGGGAAATTGTTTTGTGGCACTAGCCAATCACAAGAACAATTTGCAGACATATTCACAAAGCCATTGGCACATTAAAATTTTGTCCATCTAAGAGATTGTTTGGGAATTGTCAATGGCAGTAGTTGTGATTAAGGGGGGTGCAAGAAAATTAATCTCAGCCACCATTATTATTAAACTGACATCAACCATAACTTGAGTACATCGGCAATTACACGAAGATTTTTGTTTGCAGGTTGAAGGGCATGTATTAAATGAAATTATGAGTGGGAATACAAACTTTCCATTCCGCAACACATCATATAATTAATAACTAAGAAGAATTTAATGCAGATTTGGTAAATCGTATGATCCAGACTTTTATTTTGCAACTGGTATTTGTACTCTGCAACATCTGCAAGCTCATAAATTTATTTTTTGTACAATCGCTTATCCTGTGTTTTTAATACTTTGACATGTCATGAATTTATTTATTAAAAATGTATGTTTGAATATACGAGTAAGTATCAATTCCTTTTCTTAGTTGCTGAAGTAAATTTGAGAAGTTTAGAGAAAAACTTGTGGAGCGAATTTTGGTGGGCATGTAAAACATGTGTCATACAGTGATTTACCACACAAGAAACATAGATGAGTAAATATATATAAAATTTATTGTTTTACTTGGTGAAGGACTCCATATTATAATGCGAAGGTTTCCAAAAATATAATCAAAAATTATTTTATTTGTTGCACTCATTCACCGTGTTCTACGTTATTTTGTTGTGCGTACAATTTTAAGCTTTTAACTTTGTTTCAGATGGGTAAAGATTATTTATTTGTGAGATCATATTCATACGTTTTATTGAGGAGACTCCTTTTCCTCAACTTACATGTTGCATTTCCCAACAAAGTAAGACTTATTGTGAGGAATTAACAAGCGTTATAGGTTATTTTGAAGGAATTTTTTTTGGAGCATATTTACGAGCACGGAGAAAGTTTCTTTCCCAGTAAAAAAGGGATGCATCAAATAATTTCTTGACTAATCCTCAAATACCTCAGTTTATTCACAAAAATTATGACTATTGGGATATTATAATGAAGGCTTTGTTTTCTTCTCAACATATTTGGGATTTGGTGGAGAATGGGTGGTAAGCACCAGTATTGCAGCAATAATGCTGCAAATCCTAGGCTTCCTACTTTACTTTTATCAACCCGGTAGTTCATAACAAACTTGGAAGCGATGGTGCTGTATGCACAAGTACTAGTTCTTACTGCAGGTTGTCACTTAGTCAACTAGCGCAAGATCACTAGGAGCTCAAGCCAACTTCTATGAATTCTAGAAGAAGCTTTACATGTGATGAAAGAAATGAAAGCTTACCCTACAGAAGCTACTTTACTTGCAGAAAGTGAAAGAAGTCTGAAATGTGAAGTAAACCTAGCAAACCCTAATTAACTAGCTAGTCCTACTTTTGCAGAAAGAGAGATGAAACACCATAAAATGAATGCCATTACCTAATTAGGAGGTAAACAACATCTACTCAAGCTATTTCTAGAAGGAAATGAGAAAAAATCATATTTTTGGATTTTTATGTATTTTTCGGTGAAATTGTCATGCATGTAATTTATTTGTTTGTGAATGTGGCAGCGATTAGGTGGTGATGGAGGGCGAATTTGGAGTTTGCAGAGCTGTAGGAAGGTGTGGAGGGGTCCTAGGAGGTCCTAGGTGGACTTCTGGAGACTTTCCCTGCAATCGAACTTCAAAAAGACACCTATAGGAAAATCTAAAGGAGGCTGCAGGGGATCTACAGGAGGTCTACAGGAGGATGCTGAGAGCTGTTTTAGAGGTTTTGAAGGTGGGAAAATGGGTGGAAAGGGTAGCTGATGTCCGGGAGGATGTGTTAAGGTGTCTAAGATTCATCAAGGAGGGTTAGGGAGAGAAACATGGTTGGACTTGTTCAAGGAAAGAGGGGAAGTTCATGAGAAAAGTGCAAAAAATTAAGGCAGATTTCTGAGGGACTTTGGGTGACCTATGGAACATGGATAAAAAAGAGATGGTGATGGCTGATTGGTTGACTTATTGTGAGTAGAGATGTATTGCAAGAGAACTGAAAATCAAACACTAAGACTAAGCAAGCAAAGAAACTAGCTACACTAAAAAATAGAACTGTTCATCAAGCTAGTCTAAATTCTGATCTAGGAAAGTAAATGTTGAACAATCCTATATGGAAAGAAAGCATGGAATGAAATTTATTTCAAAGATAGAAATGAGCATGATGAAATAGATCTACAGCAAATCATTAACCTTCTAATAAGCTGCAACACTAGAAATCCTATGGCAAAGGCAAACCTGTGTTTTTTGTGGTAGCAAGAGGGTCTTGGCATCAGTTCATGATCCCAAAGGGAGGAAAGGAGGCCAAGGATCTATTGATGGCCTTTTTGTATTTTTTTCCCATCATTGTTCAACCTGCTACAACAAACTGAAATGGGAACAACCTTTTAGATCACCAAAAGTAACCTATCCTTAACCAATAAAGAAATCTATCTAACAACAATGAATTCATAAAATGAAACAAACATATAAATACAAAACAAGAGGTGTTTGGCTGATTGGATTGGGCCCTAACCCAAGAGCTTCAGCCCTCTAAGGTAACTCAGTGCTAGCTCAGAAACAATCTCATCTTCATTATCAAAATAACAGTAAGATTACATGAAACTGTCTACAAAAGTAAGCTCGAAGTTGAGCAGAGCAAAGCTGCAACAAAAGTGCAAAAATTTGACAGCCCTAGGCCTCTCTACTTATACAATTGGAGCTCCCAACAGCTCCATTAAAATCAAGGAGGCTTGGCTCCCAAAACTTGAGATAGACAACAATTATCCTCCACTTGCTCGGCTGCCTCTTTGGTGCATTGTTGTGGCTGCTTGTGCTCCAAGATTTCTGAAGGAGAATTCGAAGTAAGGAGTCATAAATGATGGGGACACCCTCCTATAAATCCTCTCCCTTGTCTTCTTCGAATATTTGCTACCAAATTTTCATTAAATCTTTGACTTTGTCTCCAAAATTGACCAAAAATCTACATTAAGCACACATTAGACTTCAAGGCATAATGACCAACCCAACTCACTCTATTAGCATAAATATAATAAAAAACATGCAATAAACTAATGAGAATGGTGGATTAAGCTAAGTTAGGAGGCAAAATGAGCCCATATAATTACCCATCTATGGGGCTCATCATCACCCCCTACTGAATATGTTGCTCATCCTCTGAGCAACTAGTCCATCTCCTCATGTTTGATGGCCCTGATGGCCTCCCTGACATCCCATGCTTCTGATGTGAGGTCCTCTTCTTTGTCATGGAATCCTACCTTTCTTTTCATCTCTTACGACTACTGTTGTTCTTCTTCCTCTTTTCTACCTTCCAGTAGGCCTAATAGCAGTGTGGGACTCAATTTGAGGCCAATCTAATTGGCCTTCAAACTTTGCATAGAGCACTTGTACAGTGGCACTCTCCTTAATGCTTCTTTCATCCTTGTTGGGGAGTGATACTCCCTGATTTGCGGACTATGTGGGAGAGTGTTCCACCTCCTCGTACAAGCATGAATACACTCTTCCCCAAGTAATCTTTCCATATCCTCAAAATGTGCAATGTCCTGAGCCTGCTCATTGATATACTTAGGGGCACTTTGAGGATTATTTGCAAGCAGCTGGTGGATGATGATGAGAGCCATGGGGTCTGATGGCTCATCTCTGATCATTAAGGGTTCAGTTTTCTCTTTTGCCATCAAATTTTTTATTTCTGTTTCCCTTTTCTCCTCATGATTCATCCATGATGCCATGGCCATCAGTTGCAAGTCCCCTAGCCTAACATTGGGGTCCCATAGGTTCATATCGGTGTTGGCCATGATATGCAAATAGAACATTGTTATCTTTGCCTTCTCTTCTGCTGAAATTTGGTCACATAGGTCTGTAAACTATTTAAAATCTTGGAAAGACATGGTGCCTCTCTGTGCCAAAGTCTTGATCTGAAACTACAGCCATTAGTCTTTGAGGTATACTCCATATGATTTTGCTAGTGTTCTGCACTGTAGTGCCCCCATAGACCAGCTAGCTATGCATGCCAATTGTGTCTCATTTTCTTGCAGTTGTCTTCTTAGCAACTCATTTTCTGTTTCCAAATGAGTTCTTCTGATTGCCTCTCTATGTATTACAACACTTAATTCCCTCCCCATCTCTCTAAGCTGGTTCTCCATGTGGCCAATATCGTCTACCCCCTTGGATTTGGCAATTTACATCCATCTATGGCTCCTTATTCTTTCTTTCTCCAGCTCAAATAAAAGTGGGACTGTAAATTTCTGTGGAATGATTTTTCCACCCTCAAGAAGATTGTAGTAAGAGCCCAAACTAGGCTGGGGGTTAGGTTCTTGAGTCTCTGTTGTTTCCTCCTTCCCCTTTGGCTATTCTTCTACCCTTTCCTCAAGTTTTTCGGTCTCCTGTAGCTTAGTTAGGGTCTCCCGTAGAACAGTTTGTACTTCATGTAGAGTTTTTTTTAAGTCCTGTAGTTGCACTCTTTCCTTCTAGGTGGAATATCTGGGACTTCCTCTTTCATATGTTATGCGGGTTTTAGAGGGAGATTCTTCCCCTTTGACAGTGGGTGAATCTTCAATTACAATAGGCACTGATGAAGATGGCTATGGTTTTCCTAGTTTTATCCTTGTGCTTTTCTGAGCCCTGAAGTACATTGATGTTCACCTCTTCCTCTTTTGTTTGGGTTTCACAGGGGCGCTGAGGGCAGCAAGAGCAGTTGCTGCCTCCCTTTCTAGGGTCTCAGGAGACACTTCTATCTTTTCTGCCACTTGTTCCTCTCTTTTTGTCTTCTCTGTCTTTGTTGGTTTTGTTTCCTCTTGCTCTGTTTTTGTTTCTTCCTCCTATGGTTTTGTTTCCTCCTTCTCTATTTTGGTGTCTTCCCCCTCTATTTGTTCCTTAGTTTCCTCCCCTTCTTCTCCTTGCTTCTCTTCCCCCTTACTTTCAGAAGGACTATGGTCATATGTGAGGTCCTTTATATCATCTTCTCTTGTCATATTTTTGAAGATTTCCCATGCTATGGGGATTGTGAAGTTGTGGAGGCCTTCTTCCACTAATAGTTTAATTAAACCATGGTGAGCCAATTGATCTGGACCTCCTGCCTTTAACTTAATGCTGGAGTCTATAAGGGACTACAGGAGAAAATAGGGGATGCTGAGTTTTTGGGGTGTGGGAGTGTCCATGCCATATCTCAGCTCTTGGAAAAATCTAAAATGGTAGCCATAAACTATGTTATACCTCCCTTCACAAGAAATATACTTGATGATTTGGTAACTAACCTTATCCCAAGGGTAAGGTATGCTTGTTCTTCTAATGCCATTTTTGTCTTCTACAGGATGTTCATTTGGTTGGAAGAAAGTTTTCTTGGCAACTTGTCCCATTGGCTTTTCATCTTTGCTCCAAGCTAATCCAAGTGGAAGGCTGGTAACTCTACTGTTAAATTCTGGGGTGATTTCCATGGTGAGACCTTTGAAATTAATAGTGGCATGGGTCTTTGAGCGAGGTACTAAAGCAAGAGCAAAATCCTAAGCCACTTCTTCATCAAACCCTCGAAATTTTTCGAAAAATGGCATCCAATTTGCTCTGCTGAAAATGGCTAACACCTCGGGATGTTCATGGAGCCTGACTGAATTTGGGGGTTCCTTCCTCATGAATCCCCCTGTCATTTTGCTTATATTATTTTGGAACACCCTAGGTAGAGATGGAGACAAATTTTTGAAGACACGGGAAACAGAGAAAAACTGTGTTTTTTTTTTAAGAAAACAGGCAGAAATGTTTTTATGGAATTCCTCTCTTCTACAGGCTTGATTCCTGCTTCAAATTGTATCATTTCTTGCACATATTAATATTCAAGGTGGGTCTATACAGAACCTACCTCTTTAAGGCAGAATTTGATCAAAAACCCCGTGTTTCCTCCTTAAAAACTGCTTACTTCCCTTCCTGTAGGACTCGATGTAGGTGCCCCTGTAGAACCTGTTACTACTCCTGTAGAACCTGTTATTGCTCTTGTAGAACCTATTACTGCTCTTGTAGAATGACGATAGCAGAAGGATGGATGAAAACAATAGAGGATGATGGTTTCATGATTATGGAAGTGGTATAGAGCTTGCTGCAGCTAAGTGGACGAAGATGAAATGGAAGAAAAGGTGGTGAAGGAGTTTTGAGGAGTAATACTTATGTCTTCTTTGAGATATTACCGGTGATGGGTTGAGCTGGCAAAAAGGTATGTTTCTAGATTGAAACCGTTAGTCCCCATTGTTCTGTCATCATGGATCTTCATGACGCTTTCCCGTAATCACTTCCCATCATTGCATCGGAGTTCATCAGAGTTTGTATAACCTCCACTACCTGTGATTTTGATTTTCTGTGAGTTGACTAGGCACACGTGTGGTGGCATCTTCGGATGAGCACAGTCAACTGGATGAGGGTGGCCAGTTAACTGGCCACATTTTCTCGTTCAATCCTAACCGTCTCATTCGTTTATGCATATTTTTGAATTACACATATGCAACAGAGGAGATGGTTAGACACTTACTTGCAAGTGGAATGTTCGTGCTATGGTGCATCTTGGTTCCTTTGCTGCTGCATGTTCATATTTCAGTTGTTGCATGCATGTATCTCCTTTGTTGTATGCTTTCTACTCCCTGATGTGTGGCTTGTTTTCTTTGTTTAGGTACCCTCTGGCTGGATCTGGCTTCAGACATCCTCTTCAATCTTATGGCTACACCTATTTTGCCGTTGTGGCTTGATTTTAAGGGGATCAACTGCTACAGGAAATCCTACCGAAGCTCCTGAAGCAGCTTCTCCCTTTAAATTTTTTAGCTGATTCTTGTGCTAGGACCTATGAGAATGCTACCAGAGATGCTGATGGTGATGGAGAGGAATTTGGTAAGCTGGAGGTGAGCTTTGGAGGTGCTATTCTTTTCATTTCTTTGTTTTTTTTTCTAAAATTGGTTTCTGTGTTTTTTTTTTGTTTTTGCAGGAAGGGAAGAAATCCATGATAATGAGGTGGTACAGGTGTGGGATGGATGGCTAGGAGGGTGGATAGCTGTAGGAGGGCCTACATGCTCTTCATGAAACTTCCCAGCTCCTCAAAATATTTTTAAAATCCATTTCGAGCTCTCTGTGATTTCTACAGGAGCCTCCTGTAGAACACATAGGGCCTGTTGTAGGATACACAGTGTTTGGAAAAAACATACAGTGAGGTGGAAGAAAGGTCAGAAATGATTGAGAGGAGTATGGAGGAGGTGAAATAGGCTTTGTGGAACCTTCTTTTGCTTCCTATGGTCCGCCTGTAACCTACAATTCATTTCAAAAGTCAATTTCCTCTTCCTTCTTTTCTCTGTTTTTTCTAATTTTTTTTTTTGAAAGACAACTAGGGCGCCACAAGGAGGTTTTCACCCTAATTGCCTTCCCTAGGCACCTCCAAGGGATGTTTTCACCCAGGGATCTTATTCTCTCTTTTTTTTGTTTTTGTCATCACTGGGCCACCTCAAAAGAGGTTTTCAACCCAACGATGGGACTCAAGCGTCTCATGGAAGTTTTCACTTGAGTCCTTATTATTTTTCTTTTTCTGCTTCTTTAGTGAGTGGGTGGAGTGGAGGCTGAGACCTGCTCCACTACCAACACTGTCTTATTCAGTTTTTCAATGAACTCCCACTTGGAGAGGGGCTTCTTATAAATTTTCAACCTATGCCCATTGACAAGCATGGGGATGGCTTCCTCATCAATGGTTTTGATCAAAACTGAACCATTGTCATTGCATTTTTCCACAGTGTAGGCTCCCAACCATCTTGTCCTCAGCTTGCCTTTGAAGTCTTTATACCTTGAGTCATAGAGCAGTGCCCAATCTTCGTCTTGGAATTGCTTCTCCCTAATATTTTTATCATGCAATATTTTCCTTTGAAGTTGGACTACCTCTGTGTGGAGAAGGGCCTGCAATCTTTGTTCATCCAATCCATTAAGCTAGAGTAGCCCTTCCCTCTATGCATGGCTAAGGTCTAGGTCCAGCTGAGCTGCCATCCTTAGTGTATTCTATTCAAATTCTATTGACAACAAAGCCTTCTTCCCATAGACTAGTTCATAGGGTGTGAACCCTGTGGTGGTCTTCCATTTTGCGTTGTAGGCACAAGTGGCCTCAACTAGTCTATTCGCCCAATATTTTCTGTTGTTGCTCACTACCTTGGTCAAAATTCCTTCCAAAGATTTTTTAGTGACTTCCACCTACCCATTAGCTTGTGGATGGTAAGGGGTGAGAGTCTTGTGCTTGATTTTATGATGTGTGAGTAGGTCTTCAATCAAATTGGAAGTGAACTGACTACCTTGATCTGTAACCAGTTCTCTTACATACCCGAACTTATAGAATATGTTTTCTCTTAAAAACTCAGCTACTTTTCCCTCTATTGTTGCCTTGATTGCTTTTGTCTCTGCCCATTTTGTCAGATAATCAGTGCACACAATGATGTATTGCCTCTGTTTTGAAGGAGGGTTGATAGGACGCACAAAGTCCATGCCCCACTTCTCAAATGGCTCAAAAGTCACTTGAGGTTGCATGGGCATCTCATCCTTTGGAGTAGGTTTCCCCATCCTTTGGCACCGATCTCATTGGCTGGTATATCTCTCCAAATCTTGATGAAGAGTGGGCCAATAGTAACCTGCTTGCAAGATTTTGAAGGTAGTCATTTTTCTTGCAAAATGGCCTCCACAAGGCCCGTCATGACAAGTTAGGAGAATGTCAAAAACTTCCTCCTCCCTAACACATCTTCTCAAGATCTGATCTAGGCCAAGTTTGAAGAGATTGCCCCAAATCCAAGTGAAATGGGCACTTTTCCTCATGATCTTGCTCTTCTCTTTTGAGGACAGGTGTGGTGGGAACTGTGCTGAAACCAAGTAATTTTCTATATCAGCAAACCATGGAGAGAGTACTGAGATAGAAAATAGGTGCTCATATGGCATTTGATCATCCACCATTCCTACCTCACCTACAAGAAAATTTACTCTAGACAAAATGTCAGCAACAACATTTTCTTTACCAAGCTTATCAACAATGGTTAAATCAAACTGCTGCAGTGAAAGAAGCTATCTAATAATGCGAGCATTTACATCTGGTTTATTCATTAAATACCTAATTGCAGCATGATCAGTGTGTACAAAGGTTTGATAGCCTGTGATGTACTGTTTCAATTTATTTAAGGAATGCACTACAGCTAGGAGTTCCTTCTCGGTGACCGTGTAGTTTAACTCTGCCTTTGACAAATTTTTACTTATTAAGTATATGGCATAAGGTAACTTTTCATCAATTTGTCCCAAGGCTTCTCTTATTGCTTTGTTCGAGGCATATCTGTGAATGTGGAAAGGTAGGGTCGAGTTTGGGCCTCTCAAAATTGGGGCAGTCACAAGTTTGCTTTTCAAGGTATCTAGGGCTTCTTGACAATTTTTAGTCCATATGAACTCGACATCTTTTCCCAAAAGGCCAAACAATGGAGAGGCTAACTTACTGAAATCTTTAATTAATCTTATGTAATATCCCACTAAGCCTAGGAAACTTCGGACATCTCTCACCTTTTGAGGAGGTGGGACCCTTTGGATGATGGCAATTTTGTTGGGGTCCACCTGCAATCCTTGTTGAGATATTTCATGACCTAGCACGGTCCCTTCAGTCATTAAAAATTCACATTTTTCCAGACTGAGGAACAGGTTCATTTCAAAACACTTGTCCAAAACTTTCCCTAGGTTAGATAAAGCTTCTTGAAAGTTAGAACCATAAGGAGTAAAATCATCCATATATATTTCCATCGCATCATGAACCAGTTCAGAAAATATACTCAATACTGCTCTCTGGAAAGTGGCTGGAGTGTTGCACAAACCAAAAAGAAGGACCTGGTATGCAAAGGTACCCCATAGACAAGTGAAAGTGGTCTTATCTTGGTCTTCCAGGCTGATTTGAATCTGATTGTACTCGCTAAACCCATCTAGGAAGCAGAAAAACTTTTTCCCTGCCAGACCATCTAACACTTGATCTATGAAAGGCAAAGGAAAATGGTCTCTTTTAGTGGCCTTGTTCAGTTCCAGATAATCAACACATATTCTCCACTTACCAGTTTTCTTTGGCACTAGCACCAAAGGAAAGACCCATTCACTATTAGAGATGGCGTAGATGAATCCTGCATCAAGTAGTTTTTGCAATTCTTCCTTAACAATGTCTTTAAGGGTTGGATTCATCCTCAATTGAGGTTGCCTAACTGGTTTGCAACCTTCCTTAATGTATATATGATGAGTACATAATGAAGGGCGCACTCCCTTCACCTCCTTATAACTCCAAGCGAAGGCATCTAAATGTTTTCTTAATAAGCTGCACAGTTCCTTCTCCTGGGAGGTGGATAGGGATGAATTGATTTTCAAGGTTCTTTTTGGGCCGAACTCTATATTGTTAACATGGATAAAGATTGGGTCATCCACACAGGGATCAGTAAGGGGATTGTCTTAGGTTTCTTTAGATCTTCTAATGGAAGAATACTAGGGGGTGGATTCTGAATTAAATTTCCAATGATATCATCCTCATTTTGCGGTTTCCCCCCCATGATAGTTTCTACTGCACATAGTGGTGTAGAATAGACTTCATCCTCATCCTGTCCCTCCAACCAGAGAGGTAGATCATGTTCTAGTAGGGGTTGGGTAGGAGGGTATAGGATTAGCTGCTTGGACATATGCCTGTTCTTGATGGTCATGTTCCTAGCCTGACAACTGATGTAAGCATCGGTAGTGGCCAACCAGGGTCTTCCCAGGATGAGAGGATACCCAGTGAGCTTTTCCTTCGGCTAGAGAACTAAGAAATCAGAAAGGTACTCCCAAGAATCAATGGATACCATCACATCCTCCACAATCCCTTCAAGGGTCACGGTGGAGTGGTCTGCTAGCTGCAGTACTGTCGCGGTCTTTCTCAAGGAGCCCTGGAGTTTGAGCTTGAGCATGGTGTCCTTTGTCATCACATTAATGGTAGCTCCTAGATCAATCAAGGTATGTGGGATCATGGTGCCATTGATGTGAACATCAACTACTAGACTTCTAGGGTCAAGATATTTAGGACATATTACCTGCCCCAACATCAGATCGGATAGTTGTCCTATGACATTGATGGTTGGGGAATTTATTTTGCACCTATCTGGATGCCTGAAGCACTTCTCTTTGATCATCTTATTGTATATAGGCACATCCTTTATGGCTTGGAGAAGTGGTATCTTTACACATAACTATTTCAATTCTCGTAGAAGTTCAATTTCTTCTAGGGTGGGTTGTGTTGTCCCAGATAATCTCTCAGGAAAGGGTGGAATTGCTTTTGGTTCACTTTCCTCTTTATCTTCCTCAAACTCCTAAGGGGGAGCTGGCTATCTGGGAGAACCTTCCCAGATCGTAGGTTAATCTCCTGAATATCCATAGCATAGGTTGGGCATGATGGTTCCCCACTATATACTTGTTGAGCCTCTCTGTTGTTCAGGTTTGGGTTCGATTGAGCAGGCATTTGGGGTTGCCTTGGTGGAGCAGGAGGCAATGGTTGTGGTTGAGCAGGTGGTGGAGGAAAAAGAGTGGGAGGAGAGTTGTACTGGGGCCTCCACCCATGATGAGATGCATTCCACTGAGGTTGTGGCTGAGCATAGGATTGAAATGCATGAGCAGTTGGTTGTGCATGATATTGAGATGGACCAAGGAGGAGGTGTGGACCAGGAAGGATGAGTAGGAGGGCCCCAAGAAGGTATGGAAGTGGCTTGGTTGGGGTTGTATTATGCCTGAGATGTCCCTTGCATTCCCTACTAGTATGGTCTAGGTCCATGCGGTCTCCTTTAGTTCATGAAATAGAGTGGTTCAGTGGCTCCTTCGGCCCCTTGGTATACAACTTTAAGTTCGGGCAAGGAAGGGCACTTATCTATAGAATTATCTTCTTCACAGACTGAAAAAACCTCTATAGAGTTCAATGGACATTCGTTCATAGGATGCTTTCTGGTGCACCTAGGACAAAAAATGGCCAAAGCCCTCTCTGCCTCCTCTCGTTTCCTTTTGATATGCAAGGTATCCATTTGCATGGAAAGAGTCTATAGCATCTCACTCTTGAAGTCTTCCAGCATGTTTCCAAGTTCACATTTTATGGATGAACTAGATGAGGAGGTACTGGCTATGGGTTGACCTCCCCTACCTCTCTTTCTGGCTGCCCTAGAATGGTTTCTAAAAATAGTCTTTACGTCTTCATAAGGTAGTTGGTATATGTCTCCCCCAGCCAGCAAATGGAGGGTGTCTAGAAGGTCTTCCGGAATTCCACTGAGTAGGACCAACTTTAGTGATTTGGGGTCAAGTGTGCACCTGACCCTTTTATAACTGAGCTGGAATGTCTCTTCATAATCTTCCAATGATTCAATTCCTTGGTGTCTTTTAACCTACAATAGTCTCGATATTTGTTATTGAAGGCTTGCTGCATCTGAGCCCAAGTTGTGATGCTATTGCGAGGTAACCCCATGAACCAGTTCAATGTTGCATCTGTGAGGATAGAAGGACATAGTTTCAACTTTTTCTCATCTTCTGCATAGTCATAGGTTCGACAGATAACAACAAACTCAAACAAAAAGGTGTCAGGATCATTTTTGGTCAATCCATGGAAGTGAGGTAGGGCTTAAGGGCTTATCTTTTTCATTTTAGTGTCCCCATTGGTTTCTCGGATGGGAAAGGTACCCTCTACTCTTTCTCCATTCCCCCTATCATTTCTGTTTTCAGCGATTGTCTCAGGAGGGATGTTTTCTTCTTCTTCTTCCCCTATAGGTTCTTCAAATATCTTTGGTTGTTCACCTAAAGGTTCTTCTTGATCACTGCCACTGAAGAAGACAGAAGGGTGGCTATGTGATGTGGTGGGGGTGTTGGGTAAGAAGTTTCCTGAATTATCTCTGTTCCTACGAGACATGAAAGGAAATTTTTTTTTTGGTTGGTTTTTGTTTTTTTTCACTCCTTGTACCTACAAAACTAAAATTGATTGAACAAACAAATTGCAACTAACTGAAATGAACTTGTTGAAATGAAATTGCAGAACTGAAAAAGGAAAGAAAATGAAATGCAGAAACGAAATGACTACTCTACTTTTGCTGGAATGGAAATGGTAGAATTGAAGTGAAAGTAAGGAAATGACTAATCTACTTTTGCTGGAATGGAAATTGCAGAATTGAAATGAAAGCAAGGAAATGGCTAATCTACTTTTTCTGGAATGGAAATTGTAGAATTGAAATGAAAGCAAGGAAATACAGAAATTGAAAGAAACAACTACTCTACTTTTTCTGAATTAAACTACTTAGCAGAATGTTGCAGTAGGAAATAGAATAAAAGTAGTAATCACACAATACTCTGACACTTCCTCGGCAATGGCGCCAAAAAGTGGTGAGCACCAGTGTTGCAACAATAATGCTGCAACTCCTAGGCTGCCTATTTTACTTTTATCAACCCGGTAGTTTGTAACAAACTTGGAAGTGATGGTGTTGCATGCATAAGTACTAGTTCTTACTGCAGGCTGTCACTTGGTCAGCTGGCGCAAGATCACTAGGAGTTCAAGCCAACTTCTATGAATTCTAGAAGAAGCTTTATATGTGATGATAGAAAGGAAAGCTTACCCTATAGAGGCTACTCTACTTGCAGAAAGTGAAAGAAGACTGAAATGTGAAGTAAACCTAGCAAACCCTAATTAACCAGCTAATCCTACTTTTGCAGAAAGAGAGATGAAACACCATAAAATGAATGCCATTACCCACTTAGGAAGTAAACAACATCTCTTCAAGCTATTTCTAGAAGGAAATGAGAAAAAAACATCTTTTTGGATTTTTATGTATTTTTAGGTGAAATTGTCATGCATGTAATTTATTTTTTTGTGAATGTGGCAGTAATTAGGTGGCGATGGAGGGCGACTTTGGAGTTTGCAGAGGTGTAGGATTGTTGGTATTATACAGGAGGGCGATGATACAGGTGTTTTCCTTGATGGAAACTCACTCAGATGACAGATCATAGTATAGAGGAGGGCGATGATACAGGTGTTTTCCTTGATGGCAACTCACTCAGATGACAGATCATAGTATAGCTAGAATGATGACAGAGGTATACGCAGGTTCACTGTGACAATAATGTGTATACACGTGGGTTTACCATATACCAAGTCGCATATACGTACACACACATGTTTACAGAAGGAAAGGCGCGTACATGTTGGGAATCTAAGTTTTGGTCCGTGGTATTTGTTTTGAAATATTGACCCTAGGTATTGGGTCCCATGTATTGGTTCTAAGTGGTTTTAGACCATGGTATTGAGTAAGGCCTAAGACTATATAAGGAGAAGATCATTAGGCCAAGAGAGTGCAAGTGTGCAAGTGATGAATATCCGATGAAGTGTGAGATCTAGTATGCTGGTTATGGGTTTGTGATGCTTTGCTTCATCTGAACCTAGGAGGCACCTATGTGGTTGATAAAGGTTGATGGACCGGGATCATGAAGACTAAAATGCATTATCATTAAACGGTATGATCATGAATAGATTTGAATATTAATGCATGTTTTATCCTTTATATCTTATGTTCTGGGTATATCTAAAGTTGAAAATTGCAGCGTAGGTATAAGTAATTATTTTCAGATCTGTACGTGGGTTCTCTCTGGTGAAAGGGCATATACACACTGGTTCGACACAGTCAAGTAGCGTATACATTATGAGATTTTATGTTTGAGGTTGCTGTTGGTTCTAGTGGTTGTTGCAGAGTTCTGGGCTCTGCTCTGTGTTTTGGTGACTATGTTTTGATGACAGGGTTTCAGTGATTAAGTTGTTGGGTGATTCAG
>APFE031603423.1:0-19601 GCA_000404065.3 Pinus taeda | reverse complement strand
TGTTTTACTGCACCTGTTTACTGTTCATATGGTTAATAATGTTCTAATGCACTCATTGAAGATCAACTAACTGAATCATAAGTTTACTAGATATATGCTAGTTGCATTAAACACAGTTGTGTATACACGCAGGTATCCTTAAATGAAGTAGCGTATATGAATATGATAATGGAAATGAAAAGATTATTGATTTGCTAATACTGATTCAGCCCGCCCCTCCCACTCACAGTATTATTTCCAACAATTGGGATCAGAGTAGGTCCTTCAGAAGAAGCTTGATCGCTTGACGGAAGATCCATCAGGATGAGTAATCAAGAAAGAGAGGGATCCATCAGACCACCAATCTTCTATCAGAGAAATTTTGTCTACTGGAAGATAAGAACCACAACATATCTACAATCGCTTGGAACAGATGTTTGGGGCATCATGGAAGGAGGATATACATATCCATCAGCAACTCCTACAGATACGATAGGTAGAAAGCAATATGAACTCAATGCCAAAGCTGTTACTATCTTATTGGGAAGTTTGTCACAATCAGAATTTGTCAAGGTCATGCAGTTCAAATCAGCCAAAGAAATATAGGATAAAATCATTCTAAGCTACGAAGGAAATGATTAGGTAAAACGTGCTAAGCTTCAAACTCTCAAAATACAGTATAAAACTCTTAAGATGCATAGTAATGAAAGCATAGCTAATTACTTCCTGCATATAGATGAGATTGTCAATTGTATGAGGAATTTGGGTGAAGAAATTAAGGAAGTTGTCTTAGTTGAGAAAGTTTTGAGATCCTTGTCTACTAAATGAATCCAAAGTGTCTGCCATAGAAGAAAAGGAGGATCTACAGAAAATCACTCTGACGTAGCTTCACAGAATCTTAACTGCTTTTGAGATGAGAAAAGGAGGACCATCAGATATGAGAGAAGCCGCATTTAAAGTATTAGCAAATGGAAAAGAAAAACTCAGTGAATCAGGATACATTTCAGAAGAAGAATATGAGGTAAATTCTGTTAAGAATCTTGAACGGGGATCTGGAAGGTTCAAAGGTAAGCTACCTTTCAAATGCTTTTCTTCTGGTAGAGTTGGTCACTACGCTGCTAGATGCCCTCATAACAAAGGAAAGATGTCTGAAGAAGGTAATAGAAGTTGTCATACTCATGATAAAAGTAATGACTCATCCAATAGTGATGAAGACATTAGACTTCTCATGGCATATGAAAATAAGGACGTAGAAATAGAAGAAGTTACCAGATTAAAAGAACAGCTGGAGATAGTAACCAGAGTAAGGGAGCGGCTGCAAGATGTAGTAAAAGATTAGAGCATAACAATTTAGAGACTTGAATCTAAGATCCTCTCTCTAAAAGAAGATCTTAAAGAATCAAAGAAGCAGAATAAAGAATCTCTTGAAGAACAAGAACATGAAGTGCTCGAATTAAGGCAACAAGTGGAAGAAGGAAGAAAAGCTGAAGAAAAAATAAGGAAGCAATATTTGGAAAAAGAAGAACAACATCAGGTTGAGGTAATCTTAGAAGGTAAATTAGAAGAAAAGGATAAACTATTACGATTTCAAGACAGTACTAAGATTTTGGATGATATTCTTAGTAGTCAAAGATCCCCTACTATCAAAAATGGTCTTGGTTTTTATGAAACTGTCGAAGGTGAATCTATCTCATAGGGTGAGGAAAGGAATTCTAATGCAAAATCTGAAATGATCAACGAAGAGATAAGTGGCCAACCCCAACAACAACCAAGGAAAGAAATTCTTCAAAGAAGATATTTTCCTCCTAACTATGGAAGTGATAGTCGGTTATTTCCCCAAATGAATAATGTTGAATGTTATGTATGTCATAACTTTGGACATATTGCAGCTAGATGCAGAAGCAAAATGGGTCAAGACCATCACATAAAAAGATCATCACACTCCAGGTACTTCAAGGGATATTGTTTTGCTTGCAATATGTTTGGTCACAAAGCCATTGACTGCTATAGGAGGAATATGAAACATGTAAGATGTTATGCATGTAACAAGTTTGGACATAAAGTAAGGGAATGCAGGAGCAAAATTTGAACTCCAAAGAAAGAGGATCATACATCATCACAATTCCAGGTATTGAAGAAGATGGAATTAGAGACAGAAGGATGTGGCATAACTCAGTTAGCTGACATAACAGACATAGGGGAAACTGAGAGTGTAGACCTTCAGTTTCCAATTTGCATATGCAGATATTATGAAGATAAGTCACGTATATACATGAGTTAGAGGCTGCAAAGTCACGTATATGGAGCTTTGAAGAAAAAGCAGTAGAACAGACTCAAGAAATGGTTCAGTCATGGTATATGATGGTTGGCACAGGCTCAGGGGGAGCATATGCTCCGAATAATGCATTGTTGGCATTATGGTTATAAGTATTTGGTGATGATGCTTATTGACACATCTTGCTACTGATGGTTGATTGGCCAAGAGAATGGATTGCAAGTTACAGGTCTGGATGCTGGTGACAGATGCTTACAGTGCAAATCATATGGTGTATGACAGTTACTGATGACTATCATGGTCTTTCTTAGACTCGGCATGTGCTTAGGGGGAGCATTGATGGATTGGTACATCTTGGCATGTACAAAGGGGTAGCTCAATCAGAGATTTTAGCATGCACTCAGGGGGAGTATGGACAGCAGAATGCATATCAAGGGAGATAATATCTTGGTCTGCCCTTTGCCCTTAATGTCAAAGTGGGAGAGTGACTTGGTGTGGATGTTGCCATCAAGTCCAAAGGGGGAGATTGTTGGCATTATGATACAAGTATGATACAGGTGTTTTCCTTGATGGCAACTCACTCAGATGATAGATCATAGTACAACTAAAATGATCAGAGAGGTATACGCAGGTTCACTATGACAATAATGTGTATACACGCGACTTTACCATATACCAAGTTGCATATACATACACACGCATGTTTATAGAATGAAAGGCACGTACATGTTGGGAATCTAAGTTTTGGTCCATGGTATTTGGGTATTGGTCCATGGTATTTGATCCGAAGTATTGACCCCAGGTATTAGGTCCCACATATTGGTTGTAAGTGGTTTTGGACCATGGTATTGAGTAAGGCCTAAGACTATATAAGGAGAAGATCATTAGGCCAAGAGAGTGAAAGTGTGCAAGTGATGAATATCTGATGAAGTGTGAGATCTAGTATGTTGGTTATGGGTTTGTGATGCTTTGCTTGATCTGAACCTAGAAGGCACCTATGCGATTGATAAAGGTTGATGGACCGGGATCATGAAGACTAAAATGCATTATCATTAAATGGTATGATCATGAATAGAGCTGAATACTGACGCATGTTTTATACTTTATATCTTATGTTCTGGGTATATCTGAAGTTGAAAATTGCAGCGTAGGTATAAGTAATTATTTTCAGATCTCTACGCAGGTTCTCTCTGGTGAAAGGGCGTATACACGCTGGTTCAACAGAGTCAAGTAGCGTATACATTATGAGATTTGATGTTTGAGGTTGTTGTTGGTTCTAGTGGTTGTTGCAGAATTCTGGGCTCTGCTTTCTGTTATGGTGATTATGTTTTGATGACAGGGTTTCAGTGATTCAGTTGTTGGGTGATTCAGAGTTAATGATTGTATTGCAGTGGTGATTGTTTTGTATTTATGGATGCAGTCTAAAAATTTATGAAACGTGGTCCCTGGAAGAAAAGAGAAGGTTGTAGCCTTCTGTAGGTCAGCACCTATGTACTAGTACTTAGCTAGTACGAGAGCTAAGGGGGTTGTAGCTCCCTTCCAGGAGAAGCTGGAGAACGGGAGAAGGTTGTAGCCTTCTACAGGTAGAAACCTGTGTACTGGTATAAGACTGCACCAGTATAGAAATATTGTAAAAAGAAGTTTCTTATTAAAAGAAGATAGTGATGAATTGTAGCAGGTGATTCTCACCCACATTGGGTTTCCACCTTATATCATGGTGTTCATGTGTGCTTCTTATGTGTGATGATCTGTTATGTTTTACTGCACTTGTTTACTGTTCATATGGTTAATAATGTTCTGATGCACTCATTGGAGATCAACTAACTGAATCATAAGTTTACTAGATATAAGCTAGTTGCATTAAACACAGTTGCATATACACACGGGTATCCTTAACTAAAGTAGTGTATATGAATATGATAATGGAAATGAAAAGATTATTGATTTGCTAATACTGATTTCCCCCCCCCCCTCTCAGTATTATTTCCAATAGTAGGAACGTGTGGAGGGGTCCTAGGAGGTCCAAGTGGCCTTCTGGAGGCTTTCCCTGCAATCAGACTTCAAAAAGACACCTACAGGAAATTCTACAGGAGGCTGTAGGGGATCTACAGGAGGTCTATAAGAGGATGCCGAGAGCTGTTTTAGAGGTTTTGAAGGTGGGAAAATGGGTGGAAAGGGTAGTTGATGGCCGGGAGTATGTGTTAAGGTGTCTAAGGTTCATCAAGGGGGATTAGAAAAGAGAAAGATGATTGGACTTATTTAAGGAAAGAGGGGAAAGTTCGTGAGAAAAGTGCAAAAAATTAAGGCAGATTTGTAAGGGACTTTGGATGACCTGTGGAACATGGATCAAAAAGAAATCGTGATGGCTGATTGGTTGACTTATTGTGAGCAGAGATGTACTGCAAGAGAACTGAAAATCAAACACTGAGACTAAGCAAGCAAAGAAACTAGCTACACTAAAATGCAGAATTGTTCATCAAGCTAGTCTAAATTCTGATCTAGGAAAGTAAATGTTGAACAATGCTATATGGAAAGAAAGCATGGAAGGAAATTTATTGTAAAGGTAGAAATGAGCATGATGAAATAGGTCTAGAGCAAAGCATTAACGTTCTAACAAGCTGCAACACTAGAAATCTTATGGCAAAGGCAAATCTGTGTTTTTTGTGGCAGCAAGAGGGTCTTGGCCTCAGTTCATGATCCCAAAGGGAGGAAAGGAGGCCAAGGCTCCGTTGATGGCCTTTTCGTGTATTTTTCCTATCACTGTTCAACCTGCTACAACCAACTGAAATGGTAACAACCTTTTAAATCACCAAAAGTAACCTATCCTTAACCAAGAAAGAAATCTATCTAACAGTAATGAATTCATAAACTGAAACAAACATATAAATACAAAACAAGAGGTGCTTGGCTAATTGGATTGGGCCCTAACACAAGAGCTTCAGCCCTCTGAGGTAACTTAGTGCTAGCTCAGAAACAATCTCATCTTCATTATCAAAATAATAGTAAGATTACATGAAGCTGTCTACAAAGGTAAGCTCGAAGTTGAGCAGAGCAAAGTTGCAACAAAAGTACGAAAATTTGACTAACCTCCAACAACCTAATGAGGCACTAGGCCTCTCTACTTATACAACTGGAGTTCCCAACAACTCCCTTAAAATCAAGGAGGCTTGGCTCCCAAAACTTGAGATAGACAGCAGTTATCCTCCACTTGCTCGACCGCCTCTTTGGTGCATTGATGTGGCTGCTTGTGCTCTGAGGTTTCTGAAGGAGAATTCAAAGTAGGGAGTCTTAAATAAGGGGGACACCCTCCTATAAATCCTCTTCCTTGTCTTCTTCGAATATTTGCTACCAAATGTTCATTAAATCTTTGACTTTGTCTCCAAAATTAACCAAAAATTTGCATTAAGCACACATTAGACTTCAAGGCATAATGACCAACCCAACTCACTCTATTAGCATAAATATAATAAAAACATGCAATAAACTAATGAGAATGGTGGATTAAGCTAAGTTAGGAGGCAAAATGAACCCATATAATTACCCATTTAGGGGGCTCATCAATGGGTTCCAAGAACTAGTAGCTGCAACAACATACATTGCTTTGACATAAGAAAAAAAGATTTATTGAGGAACAATAGGAAGAAGAATTCAAAATCCCTCTTCTACGTTTTCTAACTTTTTCATGAAATCATTTTCCAAGGATTACAATAGCAACAAAGTCCAAGGAAACATGGCATATCCTCTAGACAACATACCTAGGCATGGCAAAATTGAAGATAAAAAAACAACAAATGCTAAGAAGAAATTTTGAGACAATTTGTATGAAAGAGCCTAAGAATATAGACTCATTTTTCACACAAGTAATTGGACTTGTTACTAAAATCAGGTCTCATGGTGAGACACTTGAAGAAAAAGAATAGTTGAGAAAGCTTTGAGAAGTCTACTAGCAAGATTTGACCCTATTTTTGTGACCATAGAAGATACAAAGGATCTCTCAAAATTTTTAGTAGATGAGGTTCATGCATCATTGATTTCTCATGAAAATAGATTGAATAGAGAAAAAAACTCCTCGTTGGAGCATGCCTTTAAGACACAATTTTCAATTCATCAAGGTAGAGGAAGAGCAAGATCAAATGCTAGAGGAAGAGGCAGAATCCCACACATAGGTGGAAGAGGCAACCTTTCAAGCTCAAGTGGAAATGGAAGCAAGTAAAATCTAAGTCAAAGTCCAAACCAAAATAAAGCACAAGGTCAAAGGTATGATAAATTTCAATTTCAATGTCATTATTACAAAAAGTATGGACATTATGCTAATGAGTGTAGAAAGAAACAACATTATCTTAGCAAAAAACCAAATGAAAATTTCACAAAAGAAAATCAGAACCAAGATATTATACTCTTAGCATGTCATGTAGCACAAGAGAAGGAAAAATATGTATGGTTTCTAGATTCAAGGTGTAGCAAAAACATGAAAGGGAACATAGAAATGTTTTCCAAACTAGATGAAAGTGTGAAATATGAAGTGACATTAGGGAATAGTAACAAAGTCTCTATCATGGGCAAAGGAAGAGTCAACATTATAACAAAGGAGTGGGATAAGAAGTACATTTAAGATGTCTATTTTGACCTAATTTGAAGCATAACCTCATAAGAATTGGGCAACTCATGCAAAAGGGCTACAATGTATTTTTCGAAAATGGAGAGTACATAATTTTGGATAAATCTCCAAGAAAACAACTAACTGCAAACGTTTAGATAACAAGCAATAAAATGTTTCAAGGAAGAAGGTGGGCAAGCACAACTGACAATGAATTCACAAGAGGATGAAAGAAAATTTGTTGGCGCAGGTGATATGAATTTCAATTTTTTCAAAAAACAAATGTTATTTACTTTTTATTCTCATCTCTTGTTTGGAGATTGGCTTGGGAAAAAACAAAAAATAAATTTAATGAGATGAATATGAATTTCATTTTTTTCATAAACAAATGTGATTTATTTTTGTCTTGGAGTCTAGAAGGCTAGGTTGTAATGAAGCTTTATAACTTTAATTAGTGATACCTTTCAATATATAAATGAATTTTTTAGTAGCTATTATTTATGTTGTACCAACTTAGGAATGTAAACTTGTAATACAAAAATCTAGATGCAATTGTGTAGCCAGCTCGTGCCTTGAAACTATGTTTTCTACAAAGTATTTTATGTATATTATTATACCTGCTGCAAAGGCATGGTATTATCCATTTAGTTTTGCTTTGACTAGTATTAGTTTGTCTTTGACCAAAAATTTCTCTTGTTTAACCATAGTTTAACATTGAGAATTCAATTTTTGCTATTTTTTGTTATTATTTAAATTATTTATTTGTAAGGTGATTGGTTGAGGTTTTATTATGGGCTCTTTAGTAACTTCCATTTCTATTAGTTACTAATTTTTAGTTTTAGTTTTATTTCCTTTTTATTTAACCTTTTGAATTTTATTTTATTTTATTTTTTCTATTTTCAAGAATGATAGTCTTTTCTCTATATTTTCAGTTTAAAATCACTTATTACTAGCAATTGTCCCAAAAGGTACAAAGAGAGGCCGATAGGATTATTAAATTGGAATTGTAAAATTTAGTTACAGAATGAAATCTCATCTATGAGGAGCTTTGGGGACCTATAGATTACAAGAGAATAACATAAATTCTTCAGTAACAAAACTGGTGTTGAAGCTCCCTTTCCAATCAATATTTATACTATTTTCCACAACTTATTCAATAAAATTATCATATTCATGAAATTAAAAAAATATATATTATACATCAAAGTCTATCAAAAAATTATTAAAACAACTACACAATACACCTCTACTTGCTTTTAATAAGACTCACTATTTTAAATTTATAAAAATTAATTCATACAACAGTAATGAACTTTAACATGTACATAATTAACGTTTAACTCATCATTGCTACTGAATTGTACCTAAATTTATTACTAGGTCAACTCATCCCATGCAAATGCCAATATTATCCCATGTTGGGTAAGCCATGTGCAACACCATTGGCGTATGACAGCTACCCATGGAGTTCATGATTGGGTTCAAAATAGGTATATGATGCCAGCCTCCCTAAAGTGAATATGGTAAAGTGTCAACATACAGAGTTTACCTCTGAAATTTGGAAGGCAGAGACTATAACACCTGTTGTGTCAGCCCTATTGTTAAGCACTCACCCCTAATTTCCTCTGTGGTGAACATGTCTCCAACATCAACATCTGCTAGTTTCCAAGGAGAACACAGTCCGTAGTAGGGGCAAGTTCTCAGTTCTCATGAACATGGTGTGAGCACACGTTTTTAGAGCAAATTTTGATTGTCCACACCTAAGGATAGGTAGAAGGTGAGGTTATTCAAAACCCTTCCTTTCAGTCCATAAAATTACATGTGTTGGTAAGGCTAAAATTATATTGAAACTGCCCACATTCTTTCCCCTTTCACATCATACTCCATTTGCCTCTTTTTAACTTTGTACAAAAAGAAAATGGGAATTGAATTACTCCTATTTTCCATATCGCTGCATTTAGATGGGTTGGTCAGGCTGCAAATAAATAGAAATTGCCCATGATAGTCTGCAATCTGGCCACTGTTGTGTGACTGATGGAATCTGATTGTTGTTATGGTCTGGTCGCTGTTTTCAGGGTCCTATTTCTGACAAGAGGGAGGACCAAGATAGCTCTTATTACAAACATCAGTTGGCCCCAGATAGTTCTTCTATGTGCCTGGACTGAAGGAAGAGAATTACCAAGCAGCGTCACAATTGAGTTGGGTTGCTTTTCAACTTGCTTAAGGGTCTCGAACAAGGTGCCACCTATTGTAACTCCCAAGAAGACGTTGAACACTATAAATTAAAAATACTTTCCAAATGAAGCTCTCACTGCATGGCTTTTTGAAGGTATTACCTTCAGCCTTGGATAGCATCAAGAGAATTGTAGGCAAGAAATACAAAAAGAGAATCAGAGCAAGCTGAGGCAAGTAAGCTTCAACGATGCCTTCAATTGCTTTTTTACCCACAATAGACTTCAGAAACGGAAAAAGCTTTTTTAGTTTATTAACAGTTGTAAATGCAAAGATAAAGGTGATGGGAATCATGTAGAAGACAACAGTTAGAAACACAATAACTTTTACAACGATCTGTCGAATCATCCTCTCGTAGAAGGGAATGGCAAGGTTTTTCCACACTACTTCGCGAGGCTCGAAAGCAGGCATTGAAGACCATGTATTTGCAATTTGTGAGTGCACAACCTGTGCTGCAGCAGCCCTACTGTTAAAAATTATGATGGCTACTGCTACATCCTTCATTTTGAGTGTATTTTGAGCGTATTGGTTGCCACCTAACAATTTCTTATTTCTAAAAACAGACGGAGACCTCATATTTGTATTGATATAAAAGTACTAAGATCAAATGAACTTGTGAATAGCCAAGAAGCTGCCCACAGCTGGTTTTTTCCTTTTCAACCAATTAATCACATCGAGATCATAGAGAACAACCATCGAAACGTAATGACAGGGCATCGGAGAGTAACCACAACAGTATAAGAACATCTAATATTACCATATAAAAGACATTTCACAAAGACACTTTATGAAGATGAGTAAAGAGAGATTATGAATCAAAGGGTTTTGACTCGGACAAGGAGCAGGCAATTTTGGTGAAAATTGAGCCTTTGGAAGCTGAAAAAAGTTTATGAGCTTTGACTCAGACAAGAATCAGGCAATTTTGGTGAAAAGTGAGCTTTTGGAAGCCGACTTACAGATGGTAGCTATAAATCCTTTGCCAGGGGTGGGCTGAGTTAAAAGAAAAATAATAAAACAACAGCAGGATTGAGAATTTCTTTGAAAAGTGGATATTTTGGAATACCTAAAAGAGTATCTATTTGTATTTACTTCATACCCTTGAAGAATGTGATTTCCATTCCTTTTTATTTAGGTTGTACTACATATTTTTTTTAAATGATATCTATTCCTTTTTGTCAAATAGAGGATTTGCAATAGCTGGATGTTCAGCTATTGCAGGCCCATTTAATCCCTTGTGTGATATACTCCTATAGATTACGAAACTATACAGTTACCATACAAACCCATCTTAACACATGTAATACCTGGCCTACACATGTAATACCTGGTCAAGGGTGTTGCACACAGGGACCTTAAGCCCTCTAACTGTTTGATAAACATGGAAGCCACTGCCCTCAAGATTGCGGACTTTGGCATGGCTGTCAGGGTGGAAGACTCTGAGCATGGTGTTATTGAGAACAATAAATACCAGGAGTACGTTACTTTGTGGTACAGAGCTCCCAAATTGCTGATGGGACGCACCTCATACAATTGTTTTGCAGTGGACGTTTGGTCAATGGGATGCATATTTGCAGAAATGTTCATCGGTGAGCCTCTATTTCGTGGGCAATCTGTAAAGGAGCAGTTGGATATCATATTTCCAAATCCGGGAAAGCCTTTCCCATCCCTCACAAGATTTGTTAAAAATGTTGGGTGTCTAGAAGGTGTGGATTTGCTAAAACGAATGTTACAAGTGGATGGAAACAAAAGAATAACAGCTAAAGAAGCTCTACAACATCCATACTTTCAGTGCTACAGGACTATAAACAGCTGCCATAAAGATTAAAAATGGTAATCAGCTACAAATCTCTTGATGATAACATTATAAAGATAGAGGCCGATGCTCTCTCAAGGACAGAGCTGCTGGAAATGGAAGCAGGTGCTATGAAGCTGACAGTAATAAAAGATGGGACAGCACAGCTTCCCACAGTGTATCCCACTCTGGCACAATCAGTTTTTTGATGTTTTGCAGATTGGGTTACAGTCTTGCAACTTGTTTTGGCTTGGCAACCTGATGTTTTGCTTCTAATTTATTTTCAGCTGGTGCTAAACAAAGTGTCTCTGATCATGGTCAGATTTTGTCTCAGGATAAAATAGTATTCTTTACAGATATATTAACTTGGCACAGCTTCCAGTTTTTTTGAAGATTTCTCCATTCAATTCACTACGGGAGATTTTTCTATGATTTCTTGCACTTCTGAAATGTAATCAAAATTCTACTTGAAATAAAAGTTCAGAAGAGACAATATTACTAATGCTAGCACAGCACACATAATTGAGACGGGGATATGAAGCACTACTTTTTTTGGTGTGTTATAAATTTATAATTTTTGTTTAAGGAAGTTGATGATTGAATCCCTATTTTTCACATCCGGGGAACTACTAATCTATTTTAAGACAGGCCTACAAAATGATTCTTCTGCATTTCGCATGTCATTTTAGTGCATTGTGAAAGGACCATTTCAAAGTCAGAAATAACTGGAACTTTGGTGACCATGCATCTCAATTATTGCATGTCCAGTTTGCAATTCTCATTGTTAAGACGCAATCCTAATATCTAATATATATTCTATGCATCTCTGTGTCAAGTGATGTTCCTTTCCATGTGCCTATGTTTTAAGCATATATAAACTAAAATTCTCGCCAGTCTGGGCTACAGTGGCCATTCTAATGATCTATTTCATAGTCATTGCATTTTACTAATATACTAATAAAATGACATTATATTGATTTAAATTATGTGATTGAAATAGGGATATAAGAGCCTATTTGTATTTGAAGGTCTTGCACTAATCCTAAGCTTATCGTAAGCTTACCATAAGCTTATCATAAGCTTACACTAATCCTTGTTATTCTCTGCAAGAGAAAATCAGTTTCTATTTCACCTTTCAATAACACTGACTAAATACCAGTTTAAAAATCAGTTAAACTTACGAGAAATTACTCATTCAAAATCATTTGAATGAGGAAATCTCCAAATAATTGTAAGCTGACATCATAGAGAACATGCAAGGAGCTCATTCTTCATATTCTACCAACTGTGACATACCTACCTTGAATGCATTCTCCACAAGTCCCGCAATGGGAGCATATGTGGACCCATGTACAATGTTTTACAACCTCAGGATTTGTTTTGTCCTATGACACTGCCCACATTTATAGCAATTATAACGAGCGTATAAAGATGCATGCTCTCATGTCTCTGTTTGTTTTCTTCAATCCAATTTACTTTCTGAATATTTTGTTTTCAAAAGATTAAACACAACATTAACAAAAGAAAACTTATGGAATGCATTTCATTCCCTTAGTAAATCCATCATATCTTAAATTAGCTGATGAGTTCTGATGAGTTGCAAGTATGAGAATTATGCTTGCAAAAATGATTCCTTTTGTGTAGTGAGATTTACACAAGGGTATGCTTCCAATTAACGAGATAATTTCTATTTGAGGGGAATTGTGGGCCAAAAGAACAGAGTTCTTTTCAAAGAACCAAATCTAATGTTATCACAACGTAAGATGAAAGTCCTGAAGTCTTACTTTAGGTATACGAACTGCAATTGAATAAAACTATCTTCAATCCAACTCATAATCATGGCCTCCATTAATATACTTGCCATGAAACCATTAAACTTTTATCCATGCAACAAACTTATTTTTGGATCACGCAGACGATAGTGCAAAGGACCACTGTAGGCAGTTCAGTAACCCAGGAGACACCTGTAACCCTCTTTTGAAAGCTGGAGATGATAACCCGACAGACCACTGTCCGTTCACACCCTTTCGATTTATCCATTATTGAAACCATGATCGAAGACACAAAAGAATGATCAAACAGAACACATGCCAACTTATAAGACAAAACACATCATTGACTCTTTAGCTCATGATGATGAATGCAGATGGAAATCAGTGCAGAAGGCCACCCCATATAGTCATGATCGAAGCCAAGAAGTAGAAAAACCCATTCATAGATACAACAATAACATGCACGCCAGGAGCTATGACAGTCCAATGATCTGACAGGTTTAAAGCATGGGAAAATCAACCCTCAGGAAGCCACAAATAACTTCGCAATAAAATATAAAATATAAAACCCTGCATGTCGCCTTCTTCATTTAAGGGTCTTCAGCGCTGGAAACAAATCATTACCTATTTTCCAGATAATTCATAGTAAGATTAAAATTGGCTATACCACAGTGTGAAGTCAGCCCTGCTGAGACAGATAAATGTACATTGAGAAATCTTACCTCCAAATCCTGGAATAATCCCAAGTTGAAGTTCTCGAAACCCAAGCTGCGCTTTTGGGGTTGAAATACAAGCATGACAAGACTGCGTAAATTAAATACATCCATGATAACTCAAAACATGTAAGTTCCCAAAATTCCCCTTCCAAAACATAAAATTACAAGAGATGGACAATCATTGCGACATACCATTGCTAATTCTAATCCACCACCAAGCGCAAGCCCTTGAATAGCAGCTACGGAAGGTTTCTTAGCCTCTATAACAGCACCAAAAGGCCAAAAAGGTCAGAGCCAGAAAAAGGTTCCATCCTAAAAACACATAGAATCCTTTTCCAAACTTTCAGGGGTGCCTAAACATCCATCAGAATCTTAAGCCAACATAACCAGTGGATAAGTTTAAAAGACTTGAAGCTGATGACATAATAGTGGGAGTTATCACTGAATCTTCTTACTTTACATGATTTGATTAGCCCAAGATTACATAGCGGGCACAAGTGTTAACTGAATTGGTTAATCAAAGAGGATCGAGGAGCAACGGAGATGATGGAACGATATAGAAAGGAGGAGATATTGATAGACTACACTTACAGTGTCCTTTAGGGTTATGGTTTCAAGAGATCACAAAAAGTTTTGTGGTATAGATACATGGAAACTTTGGGTATAGTTTGTTGTATTGCATCTCACACTGTGATATAAATCCCTGCAATGTTCTTTTCGATGCCAACTTTTTATTGAAAGTTGCAGATTTAGGAAGTCACATGTCAGTAAGGAACATGGTGTTCCCCTGCCTCATAGATATTGTCAAGGATGCGATGTTTATAGCTATGGTATATTGGTTAGGGAGATGGTGGGGAAGAAAGAACATTGATTTTGACAATAGAAAAGTAGATCGAGCAAATTTTACTGTGGCATTTTAAGGGACAAGAGTGAGTTTGGAAATTTGATAAAAAGAAGAACAAGACAGAGGAGGAAGACCAAGGCATAGCAAAAAAATGAGTTTACCTGGACTGTGGTGCATCCAATACAATGCATCTCGCAGTCCCTCTATAAGCAAAGTCGTCCAAATGTTAGGAGGAGATATTTACATTACCACTCTTTCATTTCGATTGCCCATTGACATGCCTCTGCAGTTCTATGACTCTGGCCAAATGCTTTGGAAACCCAAATGATAAATCCTACCAGTATTAAATCTGTCCAAACCTCCAATTAAGGCAGTATACAAAATACTCTGTTGGGTTATGTTCTACGATGTGAAACCCTAGCGACTGAAACTGTGAAAACCGTGATGGGTTTGGGAAAGGTCCTTCTTTCAAGGCCAAGCCTAGGCATGACTTCTAACGGAGTAGCTTGCTTCTCTAAAACATCGTCTGCGCTTCAGAGCGCCTTCAACGGCAGAGGGTTTCACGGCGGGAGATTTCTCCTAAGGAGTTTTGGTCCCAGGCACTCCGCCTCCAGTCCTGCGCAACAAACGGCTTATTTCGATCAACCACTCCCCCATACTTTACTGAGGTTGGATTCCTCCCCCAGCGGGAGAGGGATTAACCTCAACCAGAGATGATTGTGTTCGACGTCTGTGGCTCCGAGCCCTATTAAGGAAAATCCACGAGGCAAGAAGAAATTATTGGCAACTATATCAAAACCCTCCCCTAGATCGGGATCCTTCGTTCCCCAGAAGAGCCGAAAATCATGGCCTACATTCTGAAAAGTATATTGAAACCCTCCCCTACATTGGGTTCCGACAGTCCCTAGAAATGCCCATGGCCTTCGCCTTAAATTTGTATAATTTGCAAAGACAATCTTGTAATCAATCGTCGTCAAAGTTGGAGCCAATGGGCCGTGGTTTCTGGACGGATCGAAAGGGTTGTTCATCCAGCAACACCCATTCATTATCTATAGCTGTAGTAGTGAATTTTTGCAACTATGGAAGCAATATTGAGTACTTGACCAGAGCTGTACTTCAGTAGATTCGATATGCAATGCAATCTACTTTAGTAGATTCGATATGCAATGCAATGCTTGATTCCAATGTTGTTCTGAGGACAAGGAAGGACTGGCGCATGCTTCCTTCCAATGCTGTTCTTAATTACTTTGGGTCCATATTCCACTGTTCACAACTTGCATTTAGGTACGTCTACCAGTTATGTCGTTGTAGCGACTTATGCTATTGTAGCATCCAACCCTTTTTTTCCTGCATAAAAAAAAAAGTGTCAGGGATATGTTTCCAGCAACACAAAATATTTATTGTTGCTTTTATATTCACTTTCTTCACAAAAGCCACGCAGGAAAGATAAAGATACTCATCAGAGAAATTGTCAAGAATGTCTTGATTGTGAATGGACTTGGGCTTCATATATTTGTGATCCACAAGCTGAGAAAACTCAAATATGAAGGGCAAAAAATGGTAATCGTCAAGCCCCCAAACCCCATGTGACCCTGCGGGCTCAAGCCAGTAGGTTGTCTGCAATCTCCTCATCAACGCGAAGTACTTCACAAAGACCCTCGAAACCACCGCCTGGTAATCATTCTCTGTGATGACCCCAGTCTGGCGAGGCAAAATAGCCAGGCCGCAAAATTAGCCTCATGACCAGTCCCGTAATCGATTCTCGTAGCGTTTCCAAAGCTATCTGTAAAATAAGGGAAAATCTCAGGAATCGAAGCACGAAGATCTGGCGTCAAAACCCTGTCCATCAATTGCTCGCCATTGCAACCGGAAAACAAAAGAAGAAGAATATTATCGGCCGCAATCCAGGAGGCAGAGCTGATCTGGGTGCCTGGAAACCCAAAACCTGAGATTCAGTGGCAATGCAGAGCTGTGTCTGGCTGCCGCGAAACTCAAAGTTTCAGATGCATGGCCGCGATCGATTATGTAGCAATTGAAACGAGGGAGGAATGGGTGTGGTGCCGTGGCCCGTTGCAGTCCATAAATGAATGGGGAGTTAACTCTAACCGCCCGACGCCAGGACGCCAGGTTTCAGAACTCTGCCATCGCCCGATGCCACGTGTCAACATGGGAATGAAAGGGACGACGAAGGTCCCTTTCAAAAGAAAGGCCTATCGGCCTAATTATATTAGAAACATATTTCTATATTATATATATATATATTAGTTTAATATATATATATAAGAAATTCTATTAAGTGTATATATGTTAATATAATTTTATTAGTTAATCATTTTTTTTTTTTGGTTATGCATTGAACAATACAACATTTTTTATGTGTTTTATTTTTGTGATGAATATTTTTCTATTTTTATTTTAGTTTATTCAACTATATTTTAGTTAAGTCGTAGGTACTAGCTTACTTTAGCCTATATACTATAGTATTTTTTTATTATATTTTTATATATATTGGTAGGTAAGCACTCATGACGGATTTGAACCAGTGACCTATTGCAAGGAGTGTCTTAACTATGCATCCATTCACCGTCAATCCAAAGCCCTATGGGCTAGCTACTATATAGCCCTTGTTGTTATACACAATCTTACATATTTATGTATTAAATAAAGCTTTAAGATAAATTAAGAATTATATTTAGATAATCTAAATAATTGATATAAAATCTCAATCACATTTAAAACTAAAAAATAAATCATTTTTTCACACATAATTTAATACATCAACAACATACATTTTGCAATTAATTAATTTAGCTCATGTCTATAGGATTTCCAAAATATTCTAAAATCCCTACAACCAATTTGTTCTCTAAACTATACACAGAATTTAAAACAAAATGCATATCGTATTATAATTTTTTTTTCATTTTCTTTTTAAATTATAAAAACACTATTAAAACAATACATAAAAAAGATATTACAAGATTCATTCAACCAGAAAATTATAATGAACTACTCCCTACTATTATAATGAGTTGCTCCCTACTACATAGAAACAAAATTTTCTTCCTGGGAATTTATCCAGTTGAGTTCTTCTTGCTCATCTTCATTTACATTGCATTCCTTTAGTACCCACTTTCTAAAATTGAACTTGATAATAACTAGACAACATTTTTGCATTTCTATAGGAAATTTCATACTCGTCATATGAATTTCAATTTTTTCAAAAAAATATGTGGTTTATTTTTTCTATTTTTTTTTTAAGAAATCGCAACTTTCTTATTATATCTCTTGTTTCCAGATTGGCGAGGAACAAAAAATCAATTTCATGTTGCAAGTGATATGAATTTCAATTTTTTCATAAACAAAAGCGACTTATTTTTTCCTAATTTTTCATTAAAAAAATAAATAAAAAAAATAGAAAAAAAACAAATATTTCATTTCTTTTATTAAATTAATAATTGAACTTACTTCCCCTGGGTAGTCGTTGTGACGATTGTGGCCATGGCCGTGGAATGAAGTCTCATCAAACCGAAGCTATTGGGTTTGAATCTTGTACTACCCTCCCCAATTTTTTCAAAAACAAATGCGATTTATTTTTTTCAAATTTTTTAGAAAATCACAATTTTTTTATTCTCATCTTTTGTTTGCAAATTGGTTTGGAGAAAAATATAAAACTAATTTCATATGCAGGTGATATGAATTTCAAAATTTAAAAAAAAAATGTGATTTTTTTTTTATACTTTTAAAAAATAGTAAATTGGTGGGGAAAACAAAAAATCAGCTATACTAAATCTCTAAACACCACATATAAAACATGTATAATTATAATTAAATTATGTAATAGTAGGTTGTTGACCACTTGCAGGAATTGTCCGGTCAATCCCTTTACCATAATATCATGTAATAAATCATATAGCAGACAAATCTTTTGTGTTTCCTAATTAGTCAATTAGGAAAGGATGTATTATTTTATTGCATTTGATTAATGTTTATTAGATGATACAATCTTTTTTATGTTAGTTTAGTGCAATAGCATGTGTATGTATGAATCCTGTAGATGTCCTTAATAAAAATAAAAAAGCCAAGCCCCTGGAAATCGATGACGGGAAATGAATGAATAACAAATGAAAGGTCAGATACTAGTTTTAATACAGACTGTGACAAGTGTAGATTCAAAATTATGACCACACCATCAGACACTGAAATCAGCAGTACTCGTTGCAAAAATTATTGAAAATAATTAGTACCAGAAAAAAGAATAATGCAAAACAATAATGCAAAAGTTTTTGGAAATATTTTGTATCAGAAAAAGTAAAAGCTTGGCCAAAAGTTAGAATGCAAATTATTTCTCTTCTCTCAATTAAATTAAAATATAAATTTCCAAATCAGAGATATATTTTGGCTTTTGCACCAGAAATTTTGGGTTTGTAGACATTTAAAAAATAGAAAAAAGAAAAAAAAACGAAGAAGTGATTTTTTGGATTTTTTAAAAGATCCAATTTATATATACAATTTTTTTTATTTGAGGAGAAATATGTAAAAATCAATAAATCCCAAATTTTCCCAACATATAAACTAGCACAACCATATTTATCAAGGTAAATATGGTTGATATAGGCAGATAGGCCCAGTGAATATTAATATTTATAATTTTCAATTGGTATTTATATTTATATAAATACTATTTTTTAAAAAGATCATTTAATAAATAAAATAAATTTTTATATCTAATTTTTGTTTTATCCTAATGATGATTTTACTATAATATACATATAGTATTGTGATTATATTAAATTAATTAATAATTACTTTCAACGATGCACGATTAATTATTATTGGATTATAAGGGGTTACTTTCTCACCTAATATTATTTGTAATTAGATATATATATTTTATGACTATTAAATAATTTATTAAATAATTTAAAATAATACAAATATATTACCGATATACTACATTAAATTTTTTATTGTTATTAATCCTAACTTTTATATTAATCAATTCTACCTATAAACGATATATACTATATATAAACAATTATATTTTAAATAAACAATTCTACATAAGATTAAAATGACAATTACTACCAGTGAAGCTTTTATTATTATTTCACCTTAATTTTTACTAATTTACTTAAATTTCTAGAAATAATAATAATAAAAGTATAGCAAGAATATTAAAATAAATTGACTGGGGTCCTAAGGTCAAAATTAGCCGTTATCAATTTAGCCGTTGGAGTCTCTGCTCAAACTATTTAACATGCTAAGCTAGATCTGTTTCTTCAACTTGTCCTGATGATGAACCACACTGGTTGGTTCGAAATGCGTCGAAAAATGATTATTTATGTGGTTTCGCCGAAAATCATTCTCTAAACATTGTTATGGATTAGAGAA
>APFE031603421.1:0-16638 GCA_000404065.3 Pinus taeda | reverse complement strand
TAATTAAAATAAAGAAATAAAAACTAGTTTAGGTTGATATCTAATCCATAACAACTAATTTAGAACTCAATGTTCTTTTAATTAATGTAATAACTAATTTAGTAACAGCTAATTCATTCCTAATTCTTAACAACTCTTCATTTTTGCTATTCATTCTCTAGGATTGACTGATTTTTTCACTTTTGTCCTGTGATACACCACATTAATTTGTTGAAAACCCAGAATATGTAATTAATGCCAAAAAAAATAGTAATAAAAAATCAATAAAAACATGTGTGTTCAAAACTAACCCATTAAGTTTGGAAAAAAAAAACAAAACCCTCCACCCAAGAAAAACCATAAGAATCCTGAAAAAAAATATTTTTTCCTTAATAAAAACAAGGAAAAGAGAAAATAACAGCACCATTGAGTCTTCGTAGAGCCAGAGATCATTGTTTTCACTACTGAATTATGATAAAAAACCCTAACTACCATCATCAACATCATGAACATGGAGAATGTGGTCATATGATGAACGTGGTCATCACATGGAGAACGTGGTCTATGATGAACGTAGTCGGCTTCTAAGTCGGCCTGCCGGACGGATATACTACATGGATATAACATTCCGAGTAGTGGGTAGTGACCAGCCGGAAACCAGTGCTGAGCATCAATCGGAGTTGAAGGAGCGATGCAATATGTGCTTTGACAATATGTGACTGCGATGGCCTTGACTCTATACGTCAAGGCCATGATCGCTCATTATAGTAATGCGCCTATATGCCCACATCGCATGCGTATTTCCAAACTCACAATAGATGATTGCGAGAAATTCCTGCCATCTAAATGCCTTGAGATTTTAATAAAAAGGTCTGAAGAGGAAAAAATTGCAGATTCAGAGAAAGTATATTGCTCCCTTTTCTTCCTCATCACATTCTTCTCTAACAATAAAGGCAACAAAATGCGAGAAATCCTACCGCTCGTTTTGTATTGAGTGTAAGGTTCCTTGGCACACAAACATGTCTTCTGAAGAATATGCCCCTCAGTTGGGCGCTGTAAGTGCAGAGTTGAATTTGCTTGTAAGAGAACAACAAGTGGAAGCGGTGTCCGAACTGCAAACATATGATTGAACGCACCCATGGTTGTACGCACATAGTTTGCAGGTACACGATTCCATGGAGTTTTTGTTTATGTTTTTTTATTTTTAAGATAGATTTTATGTTCTAATATTAAATTTGTTTATTTTCAGGTGTAGTCATGAATTTTGCTTTCAATGTGGAATTCCATGGAATGATAACTGTGATTGTGATGGGGAAGTAGAAATTACGATGAGGAGCACGACAGTGATGATGAAGAACATAATTATGAAGATATAAAGATGAAGATTTAAATTATAATTATAATTATGTAGATTGATGTTTAACATGATAGTTAAGTTTTTTTTGTTTATTTTACTCGTATTGAATATTTATTATTCACATGATAGGTAATTTGAATTATAAATTATTGGTTTTTTTATTCAGAAAATTATATGTGTTAAAAATAGTAATTTATATAACAAAAGTTGAATATACATAATGATAAATATAAGAATCCTTCAAAGATTTGGATATTGCTAGGTTCATTTCAATTCTTTCTAAATAGAATTTCATCCAAATATTAAAGGGAATTTGTAAAGTTAAATGATATCATTAAAAGTTAATGACCTTTATGTGTTTTAAGCACCATTTTGGTATTATGATTTTATTATATCATAAACGAAGATCCAACTTGGTAAAGAAAATCACCATTTGTAATTTAGCCAATAATTCATTAATTATAGAGAAATCACTTTGATTAGGACTATTATAGAGAAATCACTTTGATTAGGCCAATTATGGAGAAACGATTGTGATTAGATTGAATAAAGTTAACTTCTAACATTTCTTAAACCATACACTCATTCATCTTTCCAAATAGCTTTTAGGTAATATTTTTGAGATCCATGAGAATAGAATGTCTAGATATTTCAACATATAATCCATGTAATTGTGAAATTAAAAAGGAGTAATGATTTACTAGTGATTTAGTAATGATTTAATATTCCATATGAGTGCATGGGACATCCATTTCATATCAATTCAATCCGAGTTAATTTTATTAAAGAAACATAAGATGTGGATCTTATGTAGTATTGGTGTTATTGTCTTTTTTTTGTGACAGTTAGTAATCGTGCTTGAGTCAACTATGTAAATTGGGTAACTATGATTAAGGCTCAATTATAAACTATGGTGCATGTTATTTATGCTATGAATTATGCATCCAATGCTACTCTTTTAACTAAGTGTGCATAATCCCTAAGATACACATTTTAACGTTATATGCAAATGTGGCAGTAGGATTATGACTGTGTTATTAGTAATACTAGCGTTAAAATAATTATGTTGAATTTTCATTTATGTTGATATTGAGATAAAAAAAGGAGGTATTTCTTTATTCATAATCTTGACCTTGGATGATACGTGCATAAGAGTTGAATTGGAATCTTGTATTAAGGTTCTATTTATTGAATGTAAGAGTCCACAACATGAATCTGGTAAAGCCTTAGGGGAGTTGTAGTATGATACCCAAGGGGTATGGCTCCTTTCTTTAATGTTGTCAAAATTTGAAGAATATGGGTATAGGGTATTATAAGGATTTGTTCATGTAATACTTGTGATGATTGATTGAATCTTAACTTTAACCAAAGAAAAATTTAAGGAATGGGAGTGTAGTAGTTAATTCTCATATTAGGCTCACACGGTATGTTACAAATGGTATGAGAGCACTAAGTTCACATATTGTTGCCTAAGGGTCACCAAAATTCTACAAGATATGAAGGAGTTATAGGTACTAATGAAGGGTTTAGTTATAAGTTTCTAGAACAAAAATATTCTAGAATCCATCGACATTGAAATCAATCCTTGAAATAATAATGCATGCACTCGTTTCATATTGATTGTGCATAGAGTGACACCTTTGATCAATTTTGACAGTCATTCGAACTCTACCGACAATCTCAACCTACAAAATTTTACATACAGATAAGTACTACTCATAATAACCTACATGCTACTTCTTAAATGTTTTAAGGCACATCATTTCCATGTCACTTGGTTATTTATTTCCAAATTCGGAAGGTTATAATGGATAAAAAATTCTTTATAAATAAGATTAGATTCCATTTTAAAAAATTAGATGTTGCTTGAAGAATCAAAATAAAAATGGACGTTGTGAAAAATACACTTGACATTACAGTGTTGAACAATAATCAACCACCAACAAAATCGATTGTGAATATTAAGGTAATCATAATCGTCTCCCATGACCGGGTTACGTGTAAACATCAATTTAATAACTTTCCCATGACCGAGTTACTATAAATATGATGTTTAAATATTTAATAACTTATCGAATGTTGTGGATTGTAGATACTCAAAATTATCACATTCTACAGTTAACCTGTTGTGAACTAATTTCCATCGATCATTGATGGAAAATTCTCATTCCTACCTAACTGAGTGGATGAAAAATGGAAAAAAAGGATTTTCTTGTCGATTGTTGATGCCACTTTTCTATTTCTTGTATCTATTGACCTAGAAACGTTAGATTAATGAGTGAGTTTCCACAAATTTATTCATTCATTTGGGATAATGGTTATCTTATTGGTTGCCTCCATAAATATTTCAATTGTATAATGCTTATCAATGAAATTACCAACCTCAGTTGTATTCTGTGAAGAGATTCTAATTTAGAAAAAGAATTTAATTAAACAATGACAGCTTATTACGCTATGGGTAATTTTGGAAACAGGGGCAGTGCATATTTGTCTGCCAAGAGACATTGTATTCAGTGGATAAAGCTTGATGGTTATCCTTATCGAAGTGATTTTTCACATCTTACATGCCTCGACCTTCATATAAAGTTCGTTCTCAAAGCCTAGTGATCTTTCCAATATGAAACAAGAGAAATATGCTTTCAGTAGAAGGATGTTAGATCTTGCAAATGTACTTCTTGTGGGAAGGGAAAAAATTACAATGATCTCTTTGTTTATATAAACAAACTATACATGATTATAATAATAGAAATGAAAAAAATATTGGATATGGTCGTGCTGGATGAACTAGAAGTAGAAAGAGAAAAACTCATAACAACCAAGTGAATAAGAATAATGGTACACTATATTAGGAACATCACTCATCTTAATTAACAAATAAATATATGGTAAACGATAAGCTTTCACATTAATACAGCCTATCAAAATCAAAGTATCTTAAGCTGGTAGTAAACTAATACACACTCAAGTAGAAGGTAACATATAAAATGTTCTACACAAGGAAGAAAGAGGATAACAAATCGAGGCAACAACTGGTGGCTAAAAATTAGAAGATAATGACTAAGTAGTACTCATAATCAAGGTGGTGTGCACAAATATATTGAGATCTAGCAATCTAATCAATAAATTCACAATCATACCAATTGGAATACACATGTTGCACCACTATTTCCTACCAAGAAATATTGGGAAGTTTACCTAAGAGAGAGCATTAATAACGTTATCCGGTTTGAAGAGGAAAGCATAACAATTGTTGATAATGGATAAATGAGTTTTATTCTTTTATTTCCAGGGGTGATTTAATTAGGTAAATACCTTAGGATCACACCTTGGTACACATAGTGCCTAAAAACTTAGATTGTGTAGAATTTAAAACATTGCAACTTTCAGAACCTGTGTATGAGAAATATATGTAACTACATACTAATTGTAAAATTGGGTTTGGACATAAAATGAATGATTCATGGCCAACAAGGTGTTGGAGGAAGTGTAGAAAGAATAACCATTGATCATATGACATGATTAGTTTAAGAGGAGTACTTTTTGAGTACAAACAAGTATGTTTTTGGTTAAAAGAAAAGTTAAGGGTGTTATTAAAATTCAACTATAACAGTGAAATCCATACTAGGCTAACTATCATAGTGAATAGTATGCCTTATGATTAAGCAAATGTCATATTCGTCTATTATTAAAACTTTGCCTATGGGACAGATTCAATCCAAAAACTTAAGGTTATTGGTTTTGTAAAATTATATTTTTCATCTATGTTATCAATTGTTGAAATTTTCTTGCAGCCACAAGAAACATAAGAAGGATTAGCTAAGGAAAAGAATTTGAATACTTAGATATAAAATAAAAAGAATCAATTATGCTCTAGTTGCAGAAGCCGAACAAGTCCATGAATTCCTTATTCTCCAATCGAAAAAGCAAACATGGGTTGAGTGGAGTTACCTGAATGTAATATGAGTAATGGAAGGAATTCTTTTGGGCACAAAAGTAATCTACGTGGAAGAAGTATATGTCGTGTTGGTGAGGCTATGCAAATCGGTATGTTGTACAAGTGGTACAGGTAGTACTGTGTACAAGAAATACATCTGATACCGATATGGATGAATATAGTGCATGATGATACATGGCATATATTCTTGTATGTGTGCAGTACACACTATGTGTAGGTATACATGATTGAAGAGCAAGCATTGGGGATTGCTAGGTGAGGCAACCAATCCAAAGTGCGTACAAAAGAAAGAAGCTAATAAGTGATTCAAGGATGAGTATCAATGTTTTATTCCATTTTTGTAGACATGTGATATGAGTATGATCTTTGTGGATTACACGTGATCTATAATTAAGGTGTACATATGATTTTTATGGTTATGTTGAGCTAACCTGATATGATATTTTATACATGTTGATTAGTCAAATGTGCTAGTTTGGATTGTTGTGATTAATGTATGGGAACTTCATGAACCTAGTGTTTGGCGAGAACACAAAAGCATTAGAAGAACACACAGGAACAACATGCATTTCTTCCAATATAATGAACATGAGGAAGCATATTTAAATGGAAAGAAACATAACCCGTCACTACTAAAATAGTAGTACTATATATCGAGTTATGATATTAACTACGATAAACAACATTGAGTTTTTGCATCTAAAATCTCTCACAAATTGATTGAAACAAACATGTGCATATATATATATATATATATATATATAGATAGATAGATAGATAGATAGATAGATAGATAGATAGATAGATATTGAAAGGTCTCCATTAGATGGAAAAACCATGGGAGCCTGTAAATTTAGATACAACTATGAGTGAATTAGGAAATAATATTGTAAAATGTAGTAATACCGTGAGGACACTGTAAATTTAAGGGGGGTAGTATGTAACATTCATTCCTTGTATGTAAAACTTTTCTAACCTAAGCTAAGAAAAACTAGGACTAATGTGTAACAAGAAAAGTAAATACTTTATTATGAAATAAATAAAATAATTAATCACTTGGAAAAGTGAGAGATCGAGAAATGAGATTCTTGCCAAACCCCATTGGTTAATGGGAATGGATAATTCTTTCATGATAATACTTCTAGATCCAAATCTACAAGAGCTTAATGGATTTGGAGATAAATATCCATTAAGATACTTAGCTGGAGAAAGAGGCCATGTTAATAAAAAACATAAAAGCATTGTAGGAGTTAAAGGCAAGTTTTTATGAAGAAAAGCCTCACGGGAGAAAAAGGCGAGATTTGATGGGAAAATCCTAGGCAAATGGATAAGAAAGATCCAGAAAAGCAGGACACCTCTAATGGAAACCATATCATGAAAGATGGTATTAAATACCCATTGCAGAGATCAACAGGAGGGAGTTTATACATGGCAAGAGTTCTCGACTCGAGGCTGAACTGGTGGAAGAGAGTTCTAGATTAGGTGGAGGTGCTCGGTTTTTCCCAAGTGGTATCATTTTAAATAATCTGGTCGCATGGGATGTTTAAATGTTTACTCTTACTCTATATTGTAAATTCTGAAGCATATAAGAGAAATTGCTTAGGTTGTTTTTACATATCAATTGATTGAATAATGTACATATGATTGCTATGAATAAGTAGGTTTTCTTTTGTTAGCTATGGGCATTATTTTATTATATATGAGCATATGTGATAGAAACTGCATACAATTTCAATTCCACTTAAGGTTATTAAAGAAACATAATATGTGGATCTTATGCAATATTGGTGTTATCTTGTCTTTTGTTTAAGATAAACATGCTAACATTACATGCGACTGTGGCAGTATGATTGTGATTGCATTATGGGGAATACTAGCTTTAAAATAATTATGTTGAAGTTTCATTTATGCTGATATTGAGGTAAAAAAGGAGGTATTTCTTTAAGCATAATGTTGACCTTGGATGACCATTCGTTCGAGTTATAATACGTGTATAATGGTTGAATTGGACGCTTTTATTAAGGTTCTATTTATTGAACCTAAGAGTCCACATCATGAATCCAGTAAAGCCTCGGAGGAGTTGTAGTATGGTACTCAAGGGGTATGGCTCCTCTCTTTGATGTTGTCATAATTTGAAGAATATGGGTATTGGGTATTATAAGTATTTGTATGTATTACTTGTGACGATTGATTAAATCTTAACTTTAACTGAAGCAAAATTTAAGAAATGGGAACCTAGTAGGTAATTCACACATTAGGCTTAGGGGGTATGTTACATCGTCATATAACCTAAACAATGGATTTTTGAATTCCCAAGGCTTTGAAGTGAACCTCAAGATAGTTTGGTTATTTCCAAAGTCATTGATAGAGGGCTAAAGCCTCTTTTTTCAAACTCTATTTCAAATGAACAATTTGGTTTACTTAAAGGCAGATAGATCTATGAGGCTATAGGGGTTATAGGAGTGGATCAAGAAGGGCCTCATAGTATAAAATCCCTCATATTAAATGGAGTTGTCATCAAAAAAAAATTCTCTAAGGCCTATGATCATGTTACATGGATATCCATCAAAATTCTCTTGATTCATTTGGACTTTGGGATTGACTTCGTGAATTTGGTGATGGGGTGTATTTAATATACATCCTTTGTTTTTCTAATAAATGGGTCCCATTTAAATTTTTTACTAGTAGTGGATGGACTCATTTGCCTTGTGGCTAAATCTAAGTGTAGAGGAAAATTTCACGGTGTTGTTATTGTCAATTATCCATAAATTACACATTTACATTTTTTCATGTTATACTAATTTTTTGTAATGGAAACTGTAGTTATGTAGCTAAGTTATCAAATATCAATAATCTGTTTGGAATAGCTTTGGTTAACGTCTAAATTTGTTTACCTGGCTAGACATTCATTCAATGACTACTACATACTTGCACACAAGGTATGTTATACACACCAATACACATTTCATTTTTCAACCTTGTAGCATATGTAGTCATATGGTCCCGTATTACTGTTGTACATAGTCCACTTGTGGTACAACTTATAATACCATCCTCATGGTATCAACTGCATGACATAAACTTTATCCACATATTTTCCACTATGTTAGTATCATACCAAAAATTCATTTTTCATGGTTCATCTATGTAATTAAGAAAGTTTTTATGTTATGTGTAAGTCAATTCGAGATGTCATGTAGTTACAATTTCAATCGCATTTTATTGGATTCATGCATACATTTTGCTTAATGTTCTAAATAAAATTATTAACTCATAGTTGTTTAAGTTTAATATTCATGAGATAATTAATTCACCTAATATGTTTTACCATCACCCTATTTATGCTTCAACGGCCTCTTGACCATGCATAATTATGTGTAGTCATACATGAAAATTTTTACTACTTACAATCCTAAACTCCTTGTAGTTGTAGGTGTTTACGATCTTAGGGTATTTACATGTTAGCTCATTCTTAACATTAAGTCACCCTTTACCAAAAGCTGAGTTATTTGTTTATGAATTCTTGTTTTAATCACACACTATTTCCTTATGTTGTCCGAACACCTTATCAATGTAATCTGATAAGAGGTCCTCTCAAAATTTCATGGTGCAAATAATGATATCAATCTATTTTAAATATATCGTTAAATATGATTTAATTGACTCAAGGGTTCATACCATTTGTGCTACTTCAGGGTTGGCACTCAAGGATACTCTATTATGCATATCTTTCAAAAGATGCATATGTTCTAGAAATCGGTTTAAGTTAAATTTTCCTGTTGACCGTACTTCTTCCACCCAAAGAATGGGTCACATTGTAAGGAGATGCATTAATCCAGCATTAATTTGACAACAATTTGTACAATTATATAGTCCTTATACTATAACATGCTTTCACCATCCTTTACTTTGGTATAATATGTTTATCGCAATTATACCATTTGTAAATTATTTTTGTAGTCCAATCTGAGTTTTCACATAGTCATCCACGCTTCGCCTATTTACTATTGGTACATAACAACATATGCATAGATAGCTTGATTTAGACTCAAGACTCTTTCTTATACAGATGCATAATATCAAGACCATCCCACCATTAACCATTCGATAAATGCATTATTCTTACAAGTCTCTAATACTGCACACACATGTGCTTGCATGGTATAACTCATGGATATTAAGCATGTTCCTCCACACTATGGTAACAACATGTAAAGTTATCAATGACAAGGTGTAAGTGTAGTATACATCAATTATTTTTTTAGTTAATTACCTTTATAACACTTGTAGAGGTATCAATTTGCTTGCATTATAGTTGTGAATTAGTCCATGCTATCCACCTCTTAGAATAATTTACCTCATTCCTCGCTTCAATTCTCCACAAGAACAAGAGTATTTCAGGTGAATTCAATAATATTATAATGTATTTTCATGTAGTCCTAACCATTATTGTGAATATTAATAACACAAACATGCACCTAAGCATACCCATATCCTTAATGAAAATTTAATAAGTAAGAGAATTTCCTAATGAGGAATTGAAGAGTGCCTTACATTCACATTGCTTTTTAATTGCCATATTATCGAACCTTTAATGGTTGATATAATATTATATTCTTGTCCATTCAGGAGGCAACTAGCATACTAGCTCCAAGGCTTCTTAAATATTAAGATTTCTTTGTGGTTATCACAAGCATGTAAGTACAATGAAAATTTACATGAGAACAAGCTCCCAACTTGGAGAAAGTCATGCATCATGGTATGCACCCTACAAATTTCTTCGAGGTCCCTTCTTTTAAGCAACATGTAGGATGAACTAACTAGTATCAATATATAGCATAGATAACTCGAACTGTAGATTATACCATACTAATTTCTCATGTACCATGGTCTTATGCATGAATGATTTTCGAGTTAACCATAGGTTTCATATGTTTCATAATGATGATTACATTTAGATTTATTAGATGTCTCATACACCCATATATGTACATCCCATGTAAACTTCAGGCTAATGGTCCTATGCAGTTTTCATAATAAGTAAGATGGCTCCATAGCACCAAGCCACAACTACCTACTATGAAGCTACCCTTTAAGTAATGAGAGTGAGAGGCATAACAATGAAATCATTCATTATACATAATACTACTGCCCAAATTTCATAACTATAACTAGAACTTCATAAAAAATTAAACCAACAAAATAATCAAATTTTATAGGTAGAAAATTTGTGAGAAATAATTATCCATATAAATTTAACACTTCTACATAACTCAAAATGAGCACTTATTAACCCATGCAAGCTACTTTTTTCCACACAGAATTCCCAAGTTTTTTCTAAAAGAGTTTTCAAATCTATGTTGCATGTATCTCAAAAATTTCTAATTTTCCAATATTCATTCATCATGCCTTATGCATAATTTTCCCCTACCCACAAGTAAGCAAACATTTTTAGAAACACATTCTTCATTGTTGACAATACCTTAGTTAATTTGTTGACACGGTATATGTCCTTCCATTCTTTTTGAACATTTTCTCATTTATTTATTTTTTCCATGTTGACACGGCAAACACCAAAACAGACAGTTTGTTGACTGTGAAATCTGGTCATCTAGGACAGCTGAATTCTAAAACAACCTTACGAAAGTGTTACAAATGCATATAAATAGAGTCACCCAATGGCCACCTAAGATTGGACAGTGTTTAAAAACCAAGAACAGTACCAAACAACGCTACACATAAACGGATGCTTCGAACAATTTGAGACCCCTAAAAATGAAGAGGAATCCTTCACCGTCCCGTCATTTTTCTCTGCAGCTGCAGCCGCCTGACTACTTCTATTCTCATATCGATGGTCCGCCATCGTCATAATCAACACAAATATATATATACTATTTTGATTCATGGAAGCTTAAAGTATTGCATGAAATATCATAAACTCTAAATCTATGTATCGATGGTAACTACACTTTATCATAAATTACAGAGTCATAATTATTTAACACAATGCTCACTATTATTTATAACCCGACATAGTTCCATTACTGCTAAACCCACCAATCGAGGACCCACATATCAGATAAATGGGTCTTCTTCGAACTCAAATAAATGGCAAGATTTGTCCATATATATGTTTCAAACAACATATGACATCCACATTCATTGATAGATAGAGCACTAAAATTATCTCTTCTAATTTTTAAATTCCCAAGATTACATCTCAGGTTTCGTATTGTTTTTATGAACCGATAATATTCTACACCTCTGTATTTTTTTCACACTTCTCAGTGCTTTTATTCATTTCTAATTCTCCATAGAAATTCCACGTTCGAATTACAACATAAAAATCTTATGTCAAAAATTGAACAAGTAATATTTTACATTGATGACTTCAAACCTTATTTTGAACGCGCAACAGCTCCATGATGTTAACTCGAAAAAACCTAATGGTCAGATTTTTGGTTTTATTTATTCTATGGAGATTTTTTTTATTTTTTTTCTTTTTTATACATCCCCATAATCAACATGCATTATGCAAAAATTAGATTTTATCTCAGCATTTCAGTATTATGGAGGAGCTGGTTTTAGAGAGAGAAGTTAGCATGCACGAGTTCTACTTCATTCACCAGGGGTGTAGGCGGTTGATAATCCACTATAGCTGATAGGTCCATTAAGGGCCTCACCTAACCACATAGAGGGCCAACACATTGCCACAAGTGAAGATTAGCCACATCTTGTTTTCTCATAAAATGGCAGACAATTTTTTTTTGTTTGATTCGATAGAACCATGTTCCACCCATTCGGTTGGTTTGACAACCGAGCCTCCAAGGTGTGCGAGGAGATGGTCATTTGCTAAGTTTTTTTTCTTAGAAGGTTAATTCGTTCATCCCAACGGATTAGAGTTTTGCTCATTCTTTTATGGTATAGAAACCACGAGCTTTCAGAAATCAGCTTCATGTGATTAATAATATCATAATGTTTTTTTGGGAAGTGGGTTAGAATGTGAGTGCCTCCACGTGCCGTAATCAAAACCTCGTTTCCCAATAGACATAATGCACTAAAACCAATTCATTTTTTTATCTCAGCAAGATTAATCAATTCAATTTCCGTTTCCCTTTCTAACTTCTTCCAATTGATAGAGTATATACACCGGCATCATAAGTTCTACCTTTATATAATAGTTTCAATGATTCATAATTTAATTTACTGGACTGTTAATTGTTGCTAGGTAAGAGATATAGTAGGCTTTCCAAAACATTATAAGTAATTTTTCCCAAAAACACTTTGCCAGAAATTCACCAAATACTTCCCATGATCCATGGATGACAACTTAGGTAAATAGTCAACCTTTTCAATAGGGCCTAACTCCATGAAGAAAAAGAATTGAACCCCCTCATTGGAAGAGACTATTCACATCTTGCATCAATACCCATTTAGAGAAACTTTGGGGTCTATGGGAAAACTTATTTAAGGTAAATGATGTCAATATTTATCACTAATATCACATAGACTGACCACAATCTATATGTTCCAGCATTATTGCACTCGTGATGTTTCACTAGCACCTCTATTAATACATTTTGTCAAACCGTCCTCATATGGTAAATATATTCTCATCAAATAGATCAACATGATATTGGTACTCATATTTGGTGAGAAACCAGGGTTAGCATAAGGATAAAATTGATGGAGGGGCATCAGAATAAGCCAACAATGTGAAAATCTGTTCACATGTTGTGGCTTGACTATTCATTTACTGTTGGTCAATTTTAGTTATTGCGGGGTTTGATTTTCAAATAGTTTGTTATTATTGTAATAAGGAGACATTTTTATTTAGATTTAGTGATAAAATCTGTTCGAACAGGTGTAAGAGAGAGTTAGAGATAGGAGATTCTTTTAAGATCTTTATTAATAAATAGAAGATTTCTATTAAGCTATTACTAGAAAATTAATGTGATAGAGGAGAAGAGTTAGGTGAGGTTTTTGTGGAGCGAAAAGCTCACATTAGTGGGGGTAGTTATGTTAAAAATCGAACAAATATGGGTCTTAAGGGATGGGCGAGAAAGACTTTCATTTTTGTAATAGCAAAAGTCTTTTTCATTTTTTTTATAAATACAAGTGTGGTTTGTGTAAAATCGAGGGACAGATTCTGGTTGATCACAGAATTTGAGTGAAGTGGATTTCGATTTGTGTTCTATTGAAAATTATATGAATTTTGTGTTTTATTCAGCACTGTCACATTTTGTGAGTTTGGAAAAGTCATTAACATAGAAATTGTGAGTGAGTGAATTAGTATTGGAACATATTGATAGTACAGAGTGATAGGAAGATCATCAACCCGGAAATTGCGTCAGAATCTTGATCAAAGGAAAATAAACGGTGTTTGCTGTGTTGCATCGGGAGAAATTGCATATTCCATCATATTGCAATAAAACACGAGGCGAAGATTATAATCAGTTTTGGAATGGAATCGGTTCCAGAATTGTGGCATCGGCGATGTGAACTATGCGAAATTTGAGTGACATATCATTCCGGAAAGTGGTGATCCCAAATAGAAATCACATCTAGTTATGGTAAGAAATCGAAATTTGAAGAGTTTGCCAAGAGCGATTTAAAACCACCGATTTATAATAGAGTTGTGCAGATAAAACATGAGAGAGTTGCGGTGTTTATATATAGATCAACCTGTTATAAAAGCGTTTTAACACTAATGTAATTGGCTGGGGACACTTATTTTTATTATGACTTGAATGAAATATATGTGCGTCTCAACTCGGTTTTAACGCTGTTTCCATTTTGTTTAAAGTATTATATTGGCTACGCTCTCCTCGAATACTCAGGAAATTTGATTATGTTGTTTTTAAAATGAAAGTTTTGCCACCCGGAAGGGGAATTGGTAGCGGGAGACAAGAACCTAATGCAGTTTTGATAGAAGAAGTGCGGAGATTGTGTGAACTAATGGGGACAACCCAAAGAAGAGTGCCTGATGAGGGAGCTGAGAGTTCTTCAGAAGAATCTGATGCAGATGTGGAAGCCGAAGAAGAGAATGACAATGTCAAAATCATCAAGATGCTCGCAAAGGCTCGAAGCAAACCCAAAATGGAGATTCTTATGTATGGAGGGAGTTTGAATGATGAGGAGCTCATGGATTGGATCAGATCCATAGATCAGTACTTCAATTATGAAGGGATTGAGAAGAATAAGAGGGTGAAGTTTGCAATCACTAGACTAAAGGGCCATGCAGCCATCTGGTGGGACGAGTTACAAACATCAAGAACAAGAAAAGGGAAATCTAAGATCAAGCAGTGGGATAAAACCGTAAGCAAACTTGAAGCCAAGTTTTTGCCTAAAGACTATCATTTGAATCTTTTTAAGCAGATGCAAAATCTGAAGCAGAAAGGAATGTCTGTTAAGGAGTATACACAAGAATTCTATAGGTTAAATATCAGAACAAGGCATGTAGAAGATGATTTGGAAAAAGTAGCTATATATGTTAATGGGCTAAGGTATGAAATACAAGATGAAATTAGCCTGTTAAGTTTGAAAACTGTTGAGGATGCCTATCAAGCAAGCCTGAAAGTAGAGGAGAAAATATTAAGAAAATAGAGTCAAAGAAACAGAGGAAATAACTCAGCGAGAGGTAGAGGAGCTGGCAGATCTAGAGGAACACAACATCAAGTTGAAACAGGAAGTTCAAGCAGCATATCACCACAGATGGGTGAATCTAGTAGAGGGAGATTCACGCCCAGAGGAAGAGGGCGAGGCAGAGATGTTAGGTGTTATACCTGTGGAGAATGGGGACATATGTCACGGGACTATCCTCATAACAAATCAGCAAGCCAGAGGGGTGCAAACATAGCTGAGGTAGAGCCAGAACCACCTCGACTTGTGGTGAAAGAGGAACCACCTGAAGAAGGTGAATCATTACTACTCAGAAGAACTTTGCTTAGATCAGAAAAAGAGATTGGGGAACCAGCGCAAAGGAAGAATTTGTTTAGTACGACATGCAAATGAACGGGTAAGTGCTGTAAGGTTATAATTGATAGCGGGAGTACTCACAATCTTCTGTCTACAGAGATGGTGGAAAAGCTCAGATTAACAAGGAAAGCGCATCCTGAACCTTACAAAGTATCCTAGCTTTAGAAGGGTCATCAAGTCATCGTGAGAGAACAATGTAATGTGGAAATGCAGATTGGCACATACAAAGATGTGATTTTATGTGACACAATACCCATGGATGTATGTCACGTGTTATTGGGGAGACCATGGCAATTTGACCGGAAGGTGATTCATGATGGAAGAAGAAATACATACACCATAGAGAATGGTGGAATTAAACATACATTGTTGCCAGTGAAGAATGATGCTGATAAAGAGTTGCCTGAAAATAGTATTATGTTGATGAGTGGCAAAGAACTGCTACAGGAGGTTGATAAAAGCAAGGAGGTGTATTTCGCTATCGTGGGGAGGCCAAAGGTAATTTTAACCTCCACAAATTTAAATGATTTGCCTCAAGAAATTCAAGTTGTGTTAAATAATTTCATGGATAGCATCGTGGATGAATTGCCAAACGAATTACCACTGATTAGAAGTATAACTCACCATATCGACATAATACCGGGAGCAAGTCTACCTAATAAAGCTGCATATAGATTAACTCCTCGGGAAAATGCAGAATTTGCAAGACAAGTTTAGGAGCTGATGGACAAGGGGTTGATTCAAGAAATTCTGAGTCCCTGTGGTGTGCAAATGGTGCTTAGTCCGAAAAAGGAAGGAGAATGGCGCATGTGAACCGATTCTAGAGCTATCAACAAGATAACAGTCAGGTATAGATTTCCTTTGCCCGAATGGATGATTTAATGGATCGTTTAAGTGGATCCAGGTATTTTACAAAGATAGATTTAAAAAGCGGGTATCATCAGATGAGAATTCGGGAAGGCGATGAATGGAAGACAGCGTTCAAAACAAATAATGGACTGTATGAGTGGTTAGTGATGCCTTTTGGGCTCACTAATGTTCCCAGCACGTTCATGAGATTAAAGAACGAAGTCTTGAAAGAATATACAGGTAAATTTGTTGTTGTTTACCTTGATGATATTCTGGTTTTTAGCAAAAGTAAAGAGGAGCATTTGGAATATCTGAAGTTAGTCCTGAAAACTCTGCAGAAGGAAAAACTACTAATCAATTTGAAGAAATGTAGTTTCATGAAAGAAGAACTAGTATACTTGGGATTTGTGATTTCCAAAGAAGGTTTAAAAATGGATCCGTAAAAGGTACGAGCAATTAGAAATTGGCCTACTCCGAGGAGTGTATTCGAGGTAAGAAGTTTCCATGGACTTGCTAGTTT